>CAVNYN010205992.1:0-16224 GCA_963692815.1 Nyctanthes arbor-tristis | reverse complement strand
GGATGCTGATATAGTTTGGTGTTGATTGCAATCAAGACAAGGCACATGATCACATAATAAGCCAACGTCTGCCTCCTTTGAGCTCATGCAAATGGGAGGAAGAGTAATCCATTGCTTAGTTATTATATTACAGATGTGATAGACATTCATGGATGTAGATCGGTCGTTGAAGGAACAAAGCAACAAATCATCACAAGAAGCTTCTAATTGGAACACGTGCGGTTTGTGTGAAACCGGTCGAAATCCATAAGGTCGTTGTGCACAGGGGATAAATCTCATATCAACAATATGATCTTTAAACATTTGGCATATAAAAGGATTCTCAGAGACAATATCTACCTGACTTGTCTTCTGACAGAGTTCCCCGCACAGCCGCTTACTGGCTATAGAGAGGAAACAACTCTGGATCGCCAGGGAGAAGGAATTAGTATTAGCCAGAGGAAATTGGTGACGATGGTGAATGCAACGTCTAATGAAGTAATTGCGGTGATCAGAGATTAAAGCGAACCACCGCTTGCAGACTGCTTTACACCGTACAGCCGTTTCGCTGGGCAGCCTGATAAGGATTTCGATAATAATGGCGTCTCCCAAATCGTCGAAAAGACCCAATTTTTCTTTCGATGGGATGATTTGGACGCCCATCATTCTCGTCATTGACACCAGGTTCTGTTATGTTCACCGTAGATTGATGTCAATTAGGGCTTTTACGAAGGGCGATTTGTAGCCCGCAAGGCATATTGTCCTTGATCGGAAAATGGGAGTCCCATCGAATCCAACCCTCAATTGTGCCATATTACGTTATTGGGTCGTTCATTAATTATCTACATATTTCGCACAACAAACACGTCTTTCCTAAAATGGGTAATTTTCACTTCAGGTCCCTTAACTTTCAACTTTGTATTAATTTTATTCTCATTCATTTTTTGAGCTTACTAAGGCTCCAACATTTCATTTGTTATCGTATTATGTCCCCACATTATTTACCGTCCCCAATCTTTCAATTTTAACAATAACCACTATCAAAATGACTATTATATCCTTGATTCCTAACCTTTTAATTTTTATATAATTTTGTCCTCATTCTTTTTAAGTGCATAACACCTCCAAACTTTCATTTTCTTTTGTGTTATATCCTTGTTAACACTTCGTACCTAACATTTTATTTTTTTACTATTAATATTTATTGAAATTATCATTATACAATTAATTATTTAAATAAAAAATAAAGAATGATATAAATAAGAAGTCTATCATCTCTAACATACTTCAACACAACTCAATGATAGCAGTTAGAAATAATGATAACAAAAAAAACCTCAATTTATAATGGTGTCGATAGATATCAAATCGGCGTCGAAAAAAATTGTCAATCTAAGTATCGGCATGACGAAATTAGATCAGATATCCTAATCTATCATAGATCACGTAGCAGATACGGATTGGATAGATCAACGCCAAAAAATTGATTTTTGATTTATAAAAGTCAAACATAACCCTAATACTCTAATTTCTTGTCTCTCTCTGTGATTATCATCCTTATTTGTCCCCCAATCTATTATCTGTCTCAATCTGATCCGATTCACCAATTGTGAATCACAAGACGGATTTCAGGGTTTCAAAAATTTTGTTAAAAGGGAGTTTTTCCTCTCTCTTTTGCTGCCGGAAATGTCATCACTCCGATGGTAAGTTTTGAAATTGTATTATTATATTCTTGAAGCAACAAAATAAAAAGGTGCATATTTAGAGTGACCCAAATGTGCTAGTAGTAATTTTAATAGAAATTCACATTAATAAAGGAAAAGTTGAGGACAGATGTTAGTAGGGACGTAACGCGACAATAAATGAAATGTCAGGGTCTCATACCCCTAAAAAAGATTGGAACAAAATTGTATAAAAATTAAAAGGTTAATGACCTATAGTGGAAATAAAAAATTAAGTGTATAATAGTCATATTGATAGAAGTTAACGGTGAAAACTGAAAGGATTGGAGAAAAAGTGACGTTGGGGATATAATATGATAGTAAATGAAAGGTTGGTACCTTAGTAGGTCTAAAAAAAGAATGTGCGCAAAATTGATACAAAGTTGAAAGATTAAGGGCATAGAGTGAAAATTACCCTAATAAAATTTCCATAAAAAAATTTATGTTTTTCAAATTGAACTTTAATACAAAATTTATTTACAAAAGTAGGCTTACAAAATGACTTCACACAATCATGGTTGATTTTTAAGTGATGTAATATAAAAAATAAATAAATTCTTTGTTAGGAGTATTTTTTTGTACATGTAGCATGGATGTTGTCTTAAAGAAAATTTATTTATTTTTTATAGGCCATATATGCAAATCACATATATTTTGACAAACATTTAAATATTCACATGAGAAAGATGCGAGATAAATCTACTTTTTGTAGTTAGACCTTTTTAGTTAGGATATATTTGATTGTCAAAATTTTTCATGGAAAATGTTAATTTTCCATTTAAATTTCCATTTTTGTGCTGTTTGATTAGCTTTTTTTTTTCCCGTAGAAAACATATTTCCACTTTTGGTAACATGCCCATATTTTCTAAAAAAACAAGGAAAATATTTTTTTTTTAGGGGAACTTAGGTAATTGGTTTTCTAGGAAATTGGAATTCCATATTTTTTAAAATAACTGGATTATTAACTTAAAAAAAAAGGCAAAACACTCACCTGAAACGAGAATTTATCTTTATCTTTTTTTTGGTGAATTTTATATTATATGTCATTTTTTGCTAATGTTAACGAATATAAGATCTTATAGTCATTTCAAAATTTCTAATTATGTATCATTGTTAAAGTCTATAATTTTGTTTTATTTTTATGTTCATACACAAATGACTCACTGAATTTCAAGCAATTTCATTTTTCGTATAAGTTTCTACTAATTAAGTGCATTATTAGGATAGTTGTTGGCCTCAAAATTATTCATCATCTTCATAACCATTCTCAAACACGCTCATCATACCACTATTATCCATGGAAAAAAATGCGGGACGAAAGCTTGATGAGCGTTGTGTTTATTCATTAGTTATATATATATTTTTTATTCATCATGATTTGATTTTGTCTCAAATATAAAAATATATTCAACTAAAATTAGAGCTCACGTAGCTTTGACAAATAAAAAAATTGGAAAATGAAAAGATACGTGGAAACAAGTACAATTTATATGTAAAACTTGATAATTTCTATTTAAAAAATGACTATCAAATAACAAAATTTGAAAAAAAATTATTTTCGCAAAAAATAATAGCTATCAAACTCCGAAAAATGGAAAATAACAATTATTTTAAGGTGAAAAATTTAGTCAATCAAACACATGTAACTGATATTTCCTACATAAATTAATTTTTGGGAATTCAATTACCTATCAAACAATACCTTAGTTCAATTATCTTGTATCTAATTTTGGTATCATGTCGTAACTCAAATCAAGTTATCGCTTTAGTCGTTAAAATATAACGCCTAGAGGAGAAAATTTTACGTCAAATCACGAAGTCAAGATGACGACCCTGTAGTTATCTAGCTTTTAACCACTTCTAATTCTAAGTGGATAATGTGACAATTGCAACCTCGTCTCATCTTGCAAAAATGTTTTGGTAGAAAAATCCTTGGAGACACTAGAGAGTGATATTATGCTAAAATTATTTTGGCATTTTTAGTAACTCTCAAAAGATAAGAAAAGGGTACAAAATGAAATTGTAGTTCTGAGGCTAAAAATAATCTAGTACCATATGTGTAGTACCATGTGGTGCAATATGGCCATGTAGCGTATATCAAGGTACATCACATGGTTGTGATTTCTCATGTGGAATGCATCGAGACTAGTTCAGAGGCTGAATGACTTTCTCAAGCATTGTAAAGTTTCTAAATTGTGCCGCTCTTGAGCAAGAACCGGTAGATGTGAAAATCATGTCGTCCACTTGGATGCATTGCACAATCCACATTCCACATACAGCAGTTACTTGGACAAGATGACTTTGGAGCAATTCTTTGAAGCATTAGAGTCAGTAAGGATTGCATGGATGCTAAACGTGCAAGGGGGAACATTTTCTACTTTCTGTGCACAAATAAATATATTATTTGATTGATTGGATGCTAAATATGCAAAAAGAAACATTTTCTATTTTCCATAGGAGTAAAATTATTCCCCATTCAGCTTTATATTTTTTCTGCTTATTTTCATGTATATTATTAGGCAACACTAAACCAAATCTAATTGCTCAACCGCCCCCACGTATTTCAAGTTATCAATTGCATCCGTGGAGACATTGGGCTGAAAGCTTACTCCGCTACTTATTTGGTATTCACTATTCAGTTTCTATAAGATCTCCCCATTTTTTTAATTTTAAATTAAAGCCAGGCAAAGTTAGATTCTGCCAGTCTTGCACCAAAATTCAAACGACTGCCACCAGAAAGAAGAAAATGCCTTGCAAAATCTCAAACCATAAACACTACAATGTTCCACTCAAATGAATCATCTGTATATCAAGCACAAAATATAAATACATGAATTACCTTAAGAATCTATTCCCTTGCTAGCTATCATATTCATAACGAGTGGCATTGTCTGAAAAATGTATTTTGCATATTCCAATACCCAATATACATAATATATCCATAAGGACCAAGGAGAAGGCAATATTATTTATGAGAGCAAATTGGAATCGGTGAATGCAGCGTCTAACCAAGTTATCACCATGATCAGTGATAAGTGCATATCAACGCTCACAACACAGTGGTTTTGCTAGGCAGCGTAAGAAAAGGATTCAGCAGCAACAGCATCTTTAAAATCAATCGACAGCTCAAAGCCCCAGTTCTAGTGGTAAATTTCACAAACATCCCAAAAGCTTAAAATGCAACTGGGATTTGCGTCTTGTATTAGCTGCACAAGGTTGACTATAAATAGAATTTCTAATTAGTTTGACAAAACCGTACATAACAGAAATCAACTAATATAAGAATTGACGTCCATTTTAAAAAATGATGACTCAATATAAAAGCCTATCAATGTCAAAGTCCCACTCTCACACACTTATAATCTTCCAGGAGACACTACACAGGCATGGAAATTGTATAACACATGAAAAAAAACTGAAATTATATAACACATGAAGAAATACTGGTAATTGAAATTATCCTTCAAGGACACATCAAGAAGATTGAGAATATACCTGTCAGAAAGAAATCTATTCTGCATATTCCAATACCCATAAGAACCATAAATATATTCCACAACTGGTCAACAAGATTTAATTAAATGAACTGAGTTTATATTTTACAGAGTTTCCCCTCACAAGGGCAGTGATGGCACTGGCGTCGGCCACCAATGATGGACAAGTGGAAAGGCGTTCATCCAGCTTAGTTCCACTGCTATAGTAGAAAAACCAGAGGCGAGCTGAAATTGATGAAGCACTTCAAGCTTGACCGATTGTTGCATGTTGCATTGCACAATGTAGTCACTTATTCTTAAATACAAAGTATTCCTCTCATTTGGATGGAAAGAAAGTATTTGGAGTTCAAGAGGGAGCGGTTGACCATGAAAAAATAACCCCTCCGTGCAAATGTTGTATGCCAAGCACCATTTACCCTTGTTGTAATCCTCGAGTTCCCATACTTCCGGTGAAGAATTTTCCTCGTCTCCAGATATTTTACCCAAACGGAGATGACCTTGGGATACCCCGAAACAACAAGAGCATGGTTCAATAGATACCCCTGGCGGCAAATCAATGATTCTAGACACTTGGGTTTCACCGAATGGATCAAACACCACGACACCTTTATTGGTTAGCTTGTGCAGCATCCGGTTGTAGGCAATCAGACGAGTCTTGTAAAAGCCTGCCTTCAGTATACGGGTTAAAGAAACTTGGGAGTCAGTCCAGCAACCTTCTTTAGAAGAAAAAATCTGGATATTGATTTCGGAATGAGCCTTGATAAGAGACAATGGACCCAATGGAATCCTCACAATCTTGAAGTTATAGCAAACACCGGATGCTGATATAGTTTGGTGTTGATTGCAATCAAGACAAGGCACATGATCACATAATAAGCCAACGTCTGCCTCCTTTGAGCTCATGCAAATGGGAGGAAGAGTAATCCATTGCTTAGTTATTATATTACAGATATGATAGACATTCATGGATGTAGATCGGTCGTTGAAGGAACAAAGCAACATATCATCACAAGAAGCTTCTAATTGGAACACGTGCGGTTTGTGTGAAACCGGTCGAAATCCATAAGGTCGGTGTGCACAGGGGATAAATCTCATATCAACAATATGATCTTTAAACATTTGGCATATAAAAGGATTCTCAGAGACAATATCTACCTGACTTGTCTTCTGACAGAGTTCCCCGCACAGCCGCTTACTGGCAATAGAGAGAAAACAACTCTGGATCGCCAGGGAGAAGGAATTAGTATTAGCCAGAGGAAATTGGTTTGCAGACTGCTTTACACCGTACAGCCGTTTCGCTGGGCAGCCTGATAAGGATTTCGATAATAATGGCGTCTCCCAAATTGTCGAAAAGACCCAATTTTTCTTTCGATGGGATGATATTGAAGCCCATCATTCTCTCAATTGACACTCTGTTTCTCTGTTCTGTTATGTTCCCCGTAGATTAATGTCAATTAAGGCTTTTAAGAAGGGCAACTTATAGCCCGCAGGGAATCTTGTCCTTGGTCGGAAATCGAAATCCCATCGAATCCAACTCTCAATTGTGCCACTGGCATTCTACTAGTCATTATATGTTTTCCCCCTTCAAAATTGCGCTTTGTTTTTAAGAAAAAAAAGTTACTTGTACAAAAATTATTTACAAAACTAGGTTTACATAATGACTTGATCCAATCACTTGAATTGATTTTTAAGTGATATGATGTGAAAAAATAAATTCTTATCATATGTACGTGTAAAAGAGTTCTTCTACGTATTTTTTTGTGTATGTAGCATTATTATTGTTTTAAAGAAAACTTAATATTTTTCTAGTAGTCATTTCTACTAGAAGCACATCACGTTATTTTTTGGTTTGCATTTATGTATTCACCTAGGAGAGACGTGAGATAAACCTAATTTTTGTAGTTAGTTCAATTATCTTGTCTTGTATCTAATTTTGGTATCATGCCTAATCCAAATCAAGTTATTACTAGTCATCAAAATATAATGCCTTGAAGAGAAAATTTCTTCTACGAATCACGATGTCAAAATGACGACCCACAAAAATCATTGTAGTAATCTAGCTTCTAACCCCGTCTAAGTGGATAAGGTGACAATTGCAGCTTTCGTCTCATCTTGCAAAAATACTTTTGGGTAGAAAAATCCTTAGAGAAGGTAGAGAGTGACTAAAAATATTTTTGTATTTTTTTAGTATTCATTTTATCTCTTAAAACTCTCAAAAGATAAGAAAATGATAGTTTTAATTTTTAGCACATTCTTCTGCTGTCATATTTAGTAAATATCCTCGTACGGGAAGAAGTAATCATGCTATTTGCTGCTCACCATACAAAATGAAGTGAGCAAATTGATTTGAAGCATCTTCACATGACCAAACACATGTTATTTTGCCGGGAACCCGCATTAAAACAGTAGTTTTGACCTGGCGGTAATGGGACTGTAATACGACGACGTATTCGCATGCGGTGCTACGTTTTCGACCCGAATCCGATTCTTATATAAACACACACCTAACGGAGCCGAGCAGAGCGCAACAAAAGAAAAGGCGTCCTTCTCCTTCCGGCGTATATGGCGGCGGAGGATGACGACGGCGACGCGTTCGGAGACTTTACTTTCGCATCCTTCCCTAGCAATCCTCCTCCTACCTCCACCGTTGATTCTCATCAGCTACCCCAGTTGAATGGCCTTATTCCGCCAGCCGACGATGATGAATGGGGCGATTTTGTGGAATTCCCCCCGCAATTCTCGTCCCCCGCTCAATTGAACACCTCTGAATCTTATGATTCGGCCGTTGGTGCTGCTGATCAAACACGTGATTCCAAGATGGCGTCACAGATTCGGTGGGTGAAGCCGAGTGGAGCATTGCCGCTTTCGTTATTTGGTGATGTGGAGGAGGATGGGGCTGGAGTTGATCTCAATGACAGTTTTGGTAATGGTAATACTGGGAACGGATCGAATTCTAAAAGTGTTGGGAACAATATTGGGGTTAATGACATTATTGCAAATCTTTATAACCAGACTCCACAGATCAAGTTTGAAAATGGATCAGGTTCTAAAGCTAGCACCAAGGTTGATCCCAATGCGAAAGGTTTGGTTTTGGATGATAAGAGTCCGCAGGTGACAGTTGAAAATGAATTTTATTCCGACTCCAAGTTTAATGCTGTAAGTACCGGTCTTAGTGAGTGGAATATGGATTTTAACAGGTTCAATTTGAACTCTAGTTTTAATGGTGTGAAAAGTTTAAGCGATCAGACTCTACAGGTACATAGTGAAAATGGATCTGGTATGAATTCCAGCCCCAGGGTTGATTCCCGTGGGAATGATTTGATTTTGGAAGATAAGACTAAGGAGAGGAAGGTTGACACTGAAGTTTCTAGCTCAAATCTGAATGCTGTGAGTAAAGGATTTAATGAGTGGAACATGGATTTTAATGAGATGAATTTGAGTAATGATGCTAGCGGTATAAAGAATTTAAGCAATCAGAGTCAGCAAAAGAAGAGTGAGAACAGTGGGTTGAGTGTCAAGTCCAATGGATTGGATGCATATCAAGATTACTCAAGCTCGCATCTTGTTGGCGGTTGGACTTCTGAAATGAATCACTTCAGTTCCAGTGCAAGCACATTAAGCTCAAATATGAATGTATTGAGTTCAAAGTTGGATATGACTGGCAAAGAAAATGGATCGGCTGCTGCTACACCTGTTGATGATGAAGATGATGACGGGTGGGAATTTAAGGATGCATATTCAGTACCCAGGGCTGGAGATGCGAATGCTATGGTAGGGAAGATGTTAGCACTTTTCATCATAATTGTAACTGCATATATGTGAAAATGCCTTGCTCTTTTTCACCAGAGGGGGGGGGGGAAGGCTCTTTCTTTGGCATTTATATTAGGAACTTATTTGCCAAGATTTTAGATGCAATGGATGATTTGCCAAGAATTATAATGGGGGTATTCTTTTACTGTCCTCAGATTCTAAATTCTTTCGTTGCATTGTCATACTAGAGTCCCTTTCAAGAACTTCCTAGAAGTTTTGTTAAAAAACTTCCGGCATATGTGGCACGCATGGATACATGTCACGCATGGATACATGCCATGTGGATTTAAAATACACGACTCGGGTTTGAAATACACGTGGTGGGAAGTTTTTTAACAAAACTTCGGGGAAGTGCTTGAAAATTTTCCTGTCATATTATGGAATCATCAGAGGATAAGCAACTTCTATTTCAATAGCAAACAGTGATTATCTTGTACTATATGATTTCAGATGGATGTAACATTGCAGCTTAATATAGTAATTTTGATTTCTTGATTGAGCCATGAAGAAATACGAACATCTAGGATCATTTCCACTTTGATTCATTATCTGACATTTTATTTTTGTTTTGACCTTTTTAACCCTCTTTTCTTTCTTACATCTGGCACCCAATTCTTGTTTTGAAGGTTGACTCCAAGGTGCATGACTTTTCTGAGAAAAGTGCATACTCATCTGGGATTGGCAATGGATCAATTGATTTTTTTGGGAATACAAATCAGTCAATGGGTTTATTTTCCACTTCACCTGAAGTTGATTTATTTTCCACATCTCCTAGCAGTTCCCAGGAATTGAACTTATTGGAAATCCAACCAAGTATAGCAGCAGCAAACAGTTCCATTTCTGATACAAACTTGGTCATGGAACAAAGTGACATTAAAGATGGATTGAACCCTAGTTCAGCTGCCGGATATGCTGAATCTGATGTCCGTTATGGGGAATTTACCACTGCATTCCAGGAAGCTGAATCTACACCATTGCCTACACTCTTTCCCTACACGCGCTCTTCCGATCTTTTTTATTGATTCTTATAATTTTATTGAGTTGTGGATGATATATTTGCTTTCTGTTCAGGAAGCATTGGATGGTTATAATCTTTCTAATGAAGCAGTACCGGTCCCAGATGGCAAAGTCCAGGTGAATAATTGATTATTTCAATAAAAACTTAGCTGATCCAGATATAATCCTCACAGATCTCAATGTAAGTTTTGTGGCGGATGGTTCACTTCTATTCTGTAGTCTAGTATGAGAAATTTTGCTAGATCTGCATGTAATGTGTGTCCTACTGATTTGTGTTTACTTAGAGGATATCAATCCTTTTTTTGGTCTCTTTTTTTTTTTTCTGGCTCCATTAACACTGTCACTTTTTGTTGCCTATTCATTGCCTTCGAACATTCTGCATGATTTCAACTTTTGCCTCAGTGGCTGCCAAACCTAGCCTTTGAACTTAAGGACATATATAGGGAATGTGGCCGTTGTGCCTTTTGCTCTTCATTCTTATTGTCATCTCATCCAATTGTCTGTTTTCAAAAATAATCATCTTGCATTGGAGATTATCTTTTCCCAGAGGGAATAGTGAAACAGGAAACGGTCTTCTTATGCTCTAAAAATTCCAGGGAAGAGTTCTGGTGGCCTAGTTTTAGATTGAAATTCTGAGATTATTTTGCGTAAATGAGATTTCTTAACCATTTTGTACTTTTATCTTTTGAATGGTGAAGATAATCTTATTCATGGAGTGTACCAAAATTTAAGAGTGGCTACATTTTTTCCCCTCGAATGTGTGTTGGAATTAACATTTATTCCATGCAGAAAGCCAGTTTACCTGTAATCCTGGTATTGTATTAGGTAGAGAACATGAAAATACTGTGGGTAATCCAAGAGAACCTCTGAATAATCCAGATTCATGACGTTATTGGCTTGATTCTAGGCTTTGAGGATTATGATTGATGAGAGAGATCCAATTACACAGGTGTATGATAGATACCAAGAGCAACTGTTAGGGTGAGGTAACTTCAAAAATCAGCGATCAGAATAAGGTGGATAATGCTCTGCAGATCAATTATGTATGCATTATTGAAATTGAGAAAAATGATCCTTGACCTGCTAATGGGGCCTAGAACAGAATCAAGCGTGGAAATTTTCATGGGACTCCAAGAACACTACCGGTGATCTTGAAAGAAAATTCCATTTAATAATATTATGTGTTGTGAACTCAATTCTTAGAGTAAACCAAGGGCTGCGTTTCAACTTATCTTACGTCTTGTCTATTGTTGTACTAGAATGAGCTTGGACATGGGCCTACTCACATTTGGCATTAGGGATGGCAACGGGTGGGGAATGCCCGAACCCGAGGGGTAACCGGCCCGAACGGGGCTGGGAATCCCTGATTTAATTGGGGATGGGGCTGGGACGGGGATGAAAGTTCATCCCTGAAGTGGGGACGGGGCAGGGTCGGGGATTGCATTCCCCAACCCAATGCTTTAAATTCTAAACTAACTTTATTTTTATTTTACCAAGCCCAACAATCTCATTTTAGAGGCATTTGAATTTTAAATTGTTAGAGTTTCATGTTTGCATAGTTTGAATGTTTTAATTAAGAGGCTGAGTGGTTTTAATTTTAATTTCAGATTTTAGATTGGATGTTTGATTGTTTTAATTTAATTATGATTTTGTAGATTGAATGATTTTTCCTTTCTTTTCTCCTTTTTTTTTTAAAAAAAAAAAAAATACATGTGATTGTAGTTTTTAAGCGTATATATATTATATATTTTTTTGATTCAAATTCACATAAACTTGAGCAAATCCATTCATAACATATTGACAAAACTTAATAAACTTTGAGCAAATGAAAATCCAAATGATGCTTAACAATTAATTATATAGTTTGCTTTGAAGGGTGTAGGGTGGCAAATTAATCATTTGAATTTGTTATTTAAAAAAAAAAATTTGTCGGTCGAAATGGGGATGAACTGCATCCCCAACCTGGCCGTCCCCGGCCTGAACTAGACAGGGACGGGGACAGGGATAAGTGTCCCGGTACGCCATTGCCATTGCTAATTTGGCTATTCAGCTATTGAAATTATTTGGGTATTTCTTCTTCTTGCTAATTTGACCAGTTCTGGAACTAATCAGAACTCAGAAGTTTGAACTTCTACCTTCTTGTCTTTGGATACAGTTTGACGTCTAATATTTACCACAATATTGGGGAGCCTTCATTACTTTATCTGTACATGTATCTTTCAACTGAAATTTTGTTTTAATTATTTAGTTTCCCATACTCCACAATGTCATACAACATAAGTTTATTTTTAGCTGAATCACATAGCTAAAGTTAATTTTGAATTTAATTGATTTTGTAGCATGGTTTTTCTTATCTTGCTCGCATAATTGTTGTAACCTTTTCAGGGGAAGGAGATTAAGTTCAATAATCATCAAGGTGCCCTCCCTTTATCAATTTTTGGTGACGAAGAGCCAGAAACTAATGTTCATGATTTTATGAATCACGCCACTTCTTATCAAAGAAATAATCATGCTTCCGATTCAATTGTTTCTATTAATGATCTTATATCAAATTTATACAACCAAGTTGAGCAGGCATCTTCCGTGGACTCTGTGCAAAACTCAACCAAAATCAATTTGAGCCCGTCTGATGCAGCACCCAATTCTGACATAGTGCATAATGATGATGAGGATTTTGATGATAATACATGGGAATTTAAGGATGCCTTGTCCCAAAAGAAAGACAACAATGATGCCTCCCTTTCTAGTGCTGCAGATGAACAGTTAATCAAGTCCAGCCCATCTGATGCGGTATCCAATTCTGACATAGTGCATAATGATGGTGGGGATTTCGATGATAATACATGGGAATTTACGGATGCCTCCTCCGGAAGGGAAGACAACAATCATGTCTCTCTTCCTAGTGTTGCAGATGAACAGTTAATTAGCTCTTCTGAGCCGAACCTGAATGATTATGTAGATTTCTACTCTAAATTAAGAGATGAGTTATGCATTATTGCTAATATGCATCTTCAAAGCCTAAAGGTTTGTCTACAAAGAAACAATTTTCTTGTATTTCAGTCTTTTAGTCTTCTTTCAGATTAACTTCTGAATGGTCTAAATCTTCTTTCCTTTTTCCCCCATTTTTTGGTCAGCATACTCGAAATACTTCTGCTCTTTCTGGTGAACACGCAAAAGTGGCAGCTTTTGATGAGGACATCCTGGTTTGTCATCCATTTATTTGTCAATTTATGACATGATTGTAGGGCTGTTCTTAAGTTGCTTCATATATAGTTCTGTTTTATTAATTCTGTCTGAGGCGTATTGAACTTCTACAAGATGGGAAGTTCATTGCCATGCAATTTTCACCTTTGTCGTTCTGGATTCTTAAAGAATGTGTATATTTGAAATAAAGAATGGGTTGTGGAACACAGAGTGAGACTTACTTAAAAAATAAGGAACTAGGAAGAGAATTTTGAGTTCCTATCTTTTTAGTTTGCAAGAGGTTTTGACATTTTCTTTTCTATAGTCTTACCTTTCCTGTACAGACACGAGACATTCTTGTTGACGATGTAAAATTTGTTGTTCCAAAATTAATTAGAAGTCTGATGACCTGATTAATTTTTGATAACCAGATAAATCAAACGTGTTCAGTTGGAAGTAAATTCAAAATATGGAGTTCGTGAGATTCTGTGGAACTTCCTTCGTTCCATTCTGAAGATTTGTTGTTATTGCTAAAAAATCTGATATTCTCTGTAGCTACGGAGTTAATGTCTTTAACATTTCCCTTTGTAATTAATAAAACTCTGATTAAATAACACCTCTACGTTTCTCTTCTTATATTGTTTGTTTATTACATCAGTGTTACAGTTCTGCATATTACCCAAGGGCTGGTCTCCCCTCGTTTTTTTTTCTTGACACAAAATCCCAATCCACTTCTTATCCAGATATTTCCAGTGCCGCATGTAATACATACTTTTCCATGATTCATTTCTATTCTGTTTAGAAACAAAAGCACCAACATGATTCATGCTTAATGAAATTGTTTTGTAATATTTCTCATTTGGCAATATGACATATGCTAGAATGACGAAACACCTGGAACTGTTGCCAACTAAACTACTAGAACAGGTATTTTGGATGTTATGTTACTATGAGAAATGTGTAGTTCTCTTCGACTTCTACTACAACGGAATGACTTCGCCTGACTTCTTGCAGTTCTTACTGATGTATTTAAAGTTTGAATCAAATTGTAAGAAGATTCATGAATGCTACAATTTGCTAATAATGTGTTAGATACAAAAAGATGGAAAAGAAAATATTCTCCAACTTCCATGGGAAACAAAAACCTAGGGGTGTGAGGTGGGAATTGTTTTCCAGGGAAAATGTGTTAAAATACGCTTAAAGAGATTGTATCATGGAATTTAAATTCCATTTCCATTTTTCTGTCAAATGCACAAAGATGGAACTTTTTCCATGAATTTGACAATTTGCATCACAAGCAAATGCAATCAAACACACCCTAAGTTCTTCTTTCACTAAAACAGAAAATTGATTGATTCCCCCCCCCCTCCGGGGGGAAACTCCCTTTTTAATGAAAATCAAATCATGTAATTCAATTATAAATTGAGGGGAGTGTTTGTATAGCTTAGCATTGAATTTCAAATATTCACCTAAACTTTAGGATCAAAAGCTGTCGAGTCAAATTTCATTTGCTCCTTTGGTTTTTTAAGACAAGCAATGTGCAAGTTGTAAACATGATAAGGAGCAGCAGGCAATACTGCCTCTCTGGAGTGTTCTACATGATTAATTCATTGAAGAATACAGACTAGTATTTCATCTATATCTCAAAAGTTGCTTCTATCAACTCTGTTCAAAATCAAGGACTGGCTACAGGAAAGTCAGCTTTCTTGTGTCACTAGAGTTTCACCATCATCTCAGAATTGCTTCTTACCTAGTAAATTTATTATGTAAACTAGTTATAAAATAGCACCATTTTCTGTAGTATGGTCTTGACAACATTTCTGTACTGCATGGAATTAATAATTATATATAGATATTTGACTAGAGTCAAATATTTAAGCAAATGTCATGCTGGTAGACCAGCTATGTGGCTGTTGCAGGCAATTTTTATACTGTAGAGTTTTTACTGTTTCCACTGTTGCTATTTGACGTCGTTCTAAAGAAGTGTGAGTATTTTGCTAAATCTTGTTGCATGAGTATTTTGCGCTAAATCTAGAAATGAACTGTGAAAGGGAATGTTACTGTATCTTGCTTTTCTCTTGTTTCTCTGGATAATTATTATGCTATAGTGATTTAGCCCAGAATTTTAAGATCATGGTATTGACTTTTATCCTCAATATAAATATCTCAGTTTCGAATCACTTTCACGTGAAAGAACATATAATTTAACCTCTTTTTTATTTTTTATCTGTTACTCTGTTGTGCTTTAAATGTATCAATGGAAGTCTTTTCAAACTCCTGCAGCAGGCTTCCTGGGAACTTGACCAAATGAATGTTACATTCAAAGAAGGCAATTCATGGAACCACCCTTCACAGGAAGCTTCTCTCAAGGAATTTGTTGAAGTTCTTGTGGAGCCGAAATTTCAAATAATTGAATCAGAGTATCACTTATCAGAAAAATTGTTACTCGTATGACATTTTTTCCCTTAATCTTCCACCAGTTAGTGTTGGAATAATTTATGACTCTTAACCGTTTGTTTTTTTTTTTTTTTTTTATTACGGATATTATTCAAGAATTTTACTTGCATACCATGCTTGATTAGGTTAGTAGCATTAGCATTCTCATATCAGCATGATTACTCTCTCTCTCTCTCTCTCTCTCTCTCACACACACACACACACACACACACACAAATATATCACGACGAACCCTTGCTATATATGTTAAGGATTGACCTATGATCTTCTTTTCTTTTCTTTTCTTATTCTGCATTATGTTTCTGTTGTTTAGTTGCTCACAAGTTCTTTTCTGATTAATAGGTGGAACGGGATCTGAGATTAGCAATAGAACTTATAAAGCATGCAACAACAATGCTTAAGATATTAAAGATAGGAACCGTTGAGGAACTACAAATATATGTTACCACGTGGTCCAAAGTGATCTCTGTTTGCAGTCAAGAGTTGAGACACGGAGCCTTAATTTGGAAGCAGGCTACTGAAAAGAAAATTCGGATCCAGCTACTATCTGTACCTCAAGGTAT
>CAVNYN010205989.1:0-14157 GCA_963692815.1 Nyctanthes arbor-tristis | reverse complement strand
TATAAGACTCTTCATATCTTTGCTTCCCTCTGTTAAAGTATTATAACATCATAAAAAATCTAAAACCTATTTTAGATCTAGCACAGCAACACCAAAAAGATAAAATTTATCAGGATACTCATCATGACCCCCAGGCACTCCTGCGGCATGTTCATCTTTCGAAATGTGCATTGCCCCAATTCCCTGAATTGTCCTCTGCTCATTGGACCTTTGATTTCTCTCCCCTAGAGCTTGCAGATCTTCAGTACCATTACTGCTTTTTGCAGCACTTCCTGTAGGCAGTTGGGAGTTTATGAAACCACACGAGCTTCATAGTCTTAGAATTTAAAAGTTAAGCTCTCTTACCTGATAATTCAGACCATATTCTGGTGTAATCAGATGGATGCTCAGATGCATTTCCTCTAGCTCTATCCTGTGCTGCAGCCTCTGTTCCATGAGAGGCAGTAGCTGCTGCTGCTGCTGCTTCTGGGCTGGTAGGATTCATACCACTGAGCTGTGATGCCAGCATGGTTGCAAGCACGAGGGAAGCATCAAAGTTTGAACTAGAACCATCATCAAAACCAAATTTTGGTGCCATAAGGATTGGCCTGTTTCTCCAATTTTTCACATCATAGTTAGTAAGGTTAAAATTAACATCTCAGAGCTCCAAAAAGCATTTCGTCTTGATCAAACAACAAAAACAACATGATTTGAAGTATGTGTAAAGGAAAATAACTCAAGTTTCAATAAAGAGATAGCATATGTATGATAAAAACGGATGATAATCCGCAGAAGTGAAAGTAGAGAAAATTTTTTTTGCAGAATCTGATGCCTGAATGCACAAGTGTTCAACAGTTTCTGATAGTTAAAATCAATGGCGGAAAGACTAACTTATGATTGTCAGTCGCAACAGACAAGGAAAAATGTCTCAGATTGTGTAGAAGGAATCACAGAACTGATCCACTGATCTAATAGTTCACAAAGTTGTATTGACCAAAAAAGTAGTACAATCGGCGTTGGACTCATGTTATGCTTCAAGTTAAAGTAGGATGCAGTAACTCCATATAAGTAGCTATGTTAAAATTCCTCTCCTCCCTGCCCCACCGCACCCCACCCCACCCCAACCCGAAAGGCCAGGCAAAGAAAACAATAACTACACTAAAAATAGTTCGGATTAAATGTAATTTTTCTACATCTTTTCAAATCTATGCACATCAATGACAAGAATGCCACCAGCGATTTATCTTAATCCTAAGTAAACTTGCCGCATGCATGCGAGAGAATTCTCCACATTGGATAGAAAGGAAGATATTGGTAACAGATAGTACGGAAGAGAGGCATCATAGAAAGGCTAACGCACTGGAAGCGAATAAATCTTACTCGCCAGCTTTATCAAAATACAAGCGTATGTCAACTTCACATCCTTCACAGAATGCAAGAAACGCCTGGAATTTTAAGACAAGAAAAACTGTAAGAGCTTTTGACAACTAAAACAAACATGATAAATAATGCAGTATTGAACAAAATACAAAACTAAAGGGAAATTTTAAAAAATTCCCATTTAACAACTAACAATGTATAGGAATCTAGAATTGGAACACAAGAGCGCACATGAAAAGGCTCTTAAGTTATTGAGTCATTAGATTTATGTAATATCACTCGTTTGCAGAAATCGCAGTAAAGAAGAGTATTTAGATTTATGTAATATTAGATTTTGATGAGTACCTTCAATTCTTTGACCCCAAATGTTACATCTACAGAATCCCTAGAGTGTGTATATTGCACAAACTCTTCAGTCGGATCAATCCACAGCTGAGTGTATAGTGTTGAATCATTGTCTGCAATTAGAATCTAAAATCTGATATCTGACAGTAAACTGAGGTCATTGAACAGAAGAGTAGATTATAACCTACTCTACCTTTGGTTGGGTCTATGTAACTTCCAAGTTCAACAGCTTTGCCCCCAATTTCATTAGCAGCATCAGGAGGTAAGGAAGACTGTTGGGTTGCAATGATTGTGATCTCCTGAAGGGTTGGTTGAAAATTAGCTAATAATCTGTTAAGATCACGAGGCCTTACTATAAAATTGCTGGGAAGCTTTCTCCGATCGAGTGATAGTTGTTGTATGTCAGGTTCAACATTGCATGAAATCCAGTAGGATTTTTTTATACCTGCAGAAAATAGATAGATATTTATAAACTTTACTCAGTTCAGGTTAATGTCAAAGAATGTGTGGTGACATCACAGTAACTACAAGATCACCCCAACTTCCAGCATAAAAAGTATGCATGATAATCAACTGCATATCTGCTATCTACAAATGTTGTGTTTAATCATACTTGATCGTTTAAAGTACATAGTTAAAGGGCATTCTCTTTTTCAGAAAGTAGAAAGCTAATCTGAAATTAAAATCACAATCATGGGAAAGTTACAAAAACAACTATTCATGATAGGCTTCACTTTTCATTAACTTAATTATAGGCTAGTTCAGTGAAGCTTCTTTTAGAAGTGATTCTTAAAAAAGTGAGTTTTTCAGAGAATGTGCGGTGGAGAAGAAGGGAGCTCGAATATAGGAAAATGTGAAAATTTTTCGTAGAAAATAGTTGGTTGAAAATGAAGTTGATCTTACCAGATTTTTCATAATATTTAAGGTGGAGCGGGCAGCGCAAAATCAAAATCCCACCAGGGTTCTTGTATGAAATGAATGGTTAAATCTTACCGTAAGAACTGACAACCTATTTGAACAAGAGATCGGAAGAGCACACGTTAGATAATTCAAACTGACTTATTCTATAACCTATAACTTGCTACTGGAAGAGTGAAGTTTCTTAGCTTGTAGTAACAGTAGTACCCTTCAGAGATAGGTACATAAATTGAAATAAAAGGCATTTTACCATTAATACAATCCAAAGCCCACTGCACCTTGGATGCATCAGAGTTAGGCAAAAGCATGCTCAAGTGATCAATATTTGTAAATGGTGTTCTTAGAACGGCACAGATGGCCTGCATAAACCAACGTCAGCTTCAATCGTCCAATCACACAATTAAAAATATTCTGAAAAGAGGTTCAGTCATCACAACACAAATTAGTACCTTCAGAAGCACGCTGCATTGCACTTGGGCACCCATTATATTGTATAAATCAAAGAAATTAGGCCTTAATGTTATATACTGATATGCTGACCTTGACGAATTAAGAGTATGAAGAGTGAGCTGTCATCCGGAGATAAAATGTGAAAAAGGGATCAAGGTACATAAATAGCAGTGCTAGTAATCTCATGGTACTATATGTTTAATACATCTGCTCGTTAGTCATTTTCTGATAGTGTTTCTCCTAAATCCACTACCCGGGGATGATGTCAAAAGTATGTGGTCGAGTAGTCTTCCAGAATACAGATTAAAAATTTTAAAAAGCATGATCCTCAATTGAAATGGCTTACATTTTAGAATAACGCAGGAGGTTCTCACTTGAAAAAAAAAAAATCCGAACAGCTTTATGATACTTGTCAACATTTTCAGGCAACATATAATTAACTGTTATTTTCTCCTGATACTTACGCGAGTTAAATGATGATTACCAAACTTTTTGAACCCTAATTGTACTATTGGCCGCGCTGCCCTGTAATCAAATTATAGTCAATTACAAAATCATCCATTTTTGATATATAAAAGTTAATGCACTAAATGACTGCATACTGCTTGGTTCTAATTCATGGATGGTTAACTGTCAATAATGTTAAAAATTTCAAGAGAAAATCAGTGTAAATTTTAAGTAAAAAGGCAAAAATGGAACCTGCGACGGAGAAGCCTGAAGCACGAGCTCGTTTCCGATGCGTGCGAGGCACGTGATGGAGCGACCAAAGGTTTTCAGCGCGTTCCCGCTCAGTCTGAACTCCATATTTTCTCACAGCAACTGTACTCCGGGTTCTCGTTCCCATCCTGAGCTGGAAGGGACCTATGGCGGGAAGTGGTCTCTTGGGCCGGGTACCCTCTTGGGTCTGGATTACCGGGATCCGTATAGAAATAAGAGGACCTCTCCTTTTTTTTTTTTTTTTGGGTTTGCGTTGGTGGTGTTCCCACTTATAACTCTTCATCTTTCATTTGTTTCATTTGCCCACTTTATTTATGTACATCACCTCGTTCTGATTTAATTCTTTCATTCTTTTTTTTTTTAAAACATAATTCTTTCACTCTTTTGAAAGTAGATATTTTGTCCATTAAACATTCATATATGCCACTAAACTAGTATAACATATGTACGTTGTATGGGTAAAACAAACAATTCAAACTTAACTAGTCAAAGTACTTTGATTACTTTGATTAGATACAAAATAATTAAATCTCCATTAAAAATTTAAAAACACAAAAGTTGAAAAACTAAAACAATTGTGTCATCATCTATCTATACATTCGTTTTGATCATCTACCCACATGGAGATATGTGATCAAAACTAATCTATACATCCTTAAAATAAAAGTAGTTGTGTCTATAGGCAGTACTATTTTCCCTTTACTTTTCTGCAGTAGCTATAAGCATCACGTAACGCAGGTTCGCAGCAGCTATTTACCCTTTTTAATTCTTTTCCCTTGGTTTTGTTTCCATAGTTACACAATTGTAGTTCCCAAATCTCCCTTCCTTCTCCCCCAATCTCCTCTATTACAGTTATCTTCCTTATAGCTTTCAAGATGCTATATCAATCGTTTCCCCCTTTATTTCAGTAATCAATTATTTTCCTTTTATTGTTACTGATTTTTTTGGTAATTTATGATTCTGAATTATTAGAACAGTAGTCTATAAATTTGGGTATGGCTTATAAATTTGGGTATGAATTATTAGAATAGTCGTTTATAAATTCTGAATTATTGTTGCTGATTTTTTTGGTAATTTAGGATTCTGAATTATTAGAATAGTCGTTTATAAATTTGCTCAGGAATTTTGGGTATGGCTTGAATATTTTCTCAGAATTTGTTTGAAATATGTGGAATTTGAGTTATATGTCGTCAGAGGTTTGATAGCATGAATATTTTTAGAATGAATATTTTCATCGATTTTGTTAGTAGATAATATTTCTGAAATTTTTTTTCTTGATGCTTGAAATTACATGAAAGTATGTATTTTATTATGTGAACTGGATTTTCTTTTGAGTCTTATTATCGTGGGTTGACTTTAACCATCCTATTACTTCAATTCATTTTACGTGAAATTTTTATTGGGCAACAATGTTCCTATAATCTAATATATATCAATCGTTTTGTATTATTAGATGTTCGACTATATCTTATATTCCTGTTTATTCTTTGAACAAAGATAATATACACGGAGAGAGCCTGATTCGATCTTTCTTCACTAGCGTTGTGGTATTGAACGGAGATTACTCGATCTATGCCCTTTTTTTGTGGGTCGATTTCATTTTGATTACATGATTTTTTGCATTAATTGTTTTGTTGACATTGATGGCTGGACTTTCTGCTGATAACTAGTGCAGGGAGCATATGAGAAGAATTGGTGGCTGGACTTTCTCTTGGTGAGTGGAACTCTTTTCATTCAACATTCTTCATTTTGGTTTTCTTTTCCCACACTAACTTTTCCCAATTTTTTGCATTGAATTCCAGCTTTAGCAGTGGACTGGAGCTAAGAAACTTTCTTCTAATATTGGAAATGAAGAGGCTTTGAATCAGCACGAGTTTTTGCAAGAAATTTACAGCTTCAAGTCCAATTAAGAGGTTTCAATATCCAATTGTGTCTAGCAATCCACCGAAATGAGAAGTTACAAGCCTCAAATTTGATTGCATATTATTAATTTTATTCATGATTTGTCAAGTTTGTATTTTATTCTATCCAATATTTAAATCATTTTAGGAGAAATAGTCATCAAAATAGAACATTTTAGATAGGTAATAATGTCACACGTGTCTATTTTGTCACACTCTATTTCTTTGTCCAACTAGAGTTATTCATTTTTACGTGAAGTTTTTAACGTGTGTTAATCTTACCACATAGACATGTGGGCAAACATATGACAATATCTATATGAAGTAAATTGTCTTATTCTCCACCATCAATGGATTTGAAATGCAATCATATTTTGCATTGACAGAATGCACTGCCAATTCTTGTGTCTAATACAAAAGATTATTAAAGAAGATAAATTATAATGATACTGCTAAGTAAAGTTGACATGAAAAATTAGTAATAATAAATAATAAATAAAATAAATAATAAGTTTGTTTAATATTATTATTACTCATTAATTATTCATAATTATTAAGTAATTTTGATAGATCATCTTTGCCTAGACCCCTACAATGCATTATCTACTCGATGCCCTCCTCACATACCCAAGTGGGGCACGGTAGACTTTTTTGAACGGGCCACAAATTCGTAGGTGAACGGGTCAGATAATCATCTCTAGATTTGGGGTAAACTATTGCCTAACCATATATTTGATATTATATTAGATTACGATAGAGACGATTTAGTTATCCACATTTGTTTTTATATTTTCAAGAAAACTAATTTGATGACAATGTACGTGTTACCCCTCCCGACGAAATATTTCATACTTGATTTTTGATTATAAGTTAAATTTTTAGATATCATAGCTAAATCCATGTACTAGGGAAAAAAAAACATTATGTGCTTTCAAATTTACCATTGAATATTGTTAGAAGTCATATTCAGTCTTCTATATTGTTTTTTGCAACTTCCCGTGCACTGCCCAAGTGCTATACTAGTTATGTTATCAATACGAGCATAATATATTCACTACGTGAACAATGTATGATCAGATCACTATTTTTTCATGAGAGATTGAAAGGATTCCCTGTAGTTGGATAGTTTTCATTATTATCTTTAATAGAAAAAGTGATTGATCATATAAAATTTTCCTAAGTCAATAACTGATAGAACCTTTTAATAAGCTGATCCTTTGTAATTACTTGAATTCTATTACCCAGTGAATATTAGGCTAGTTTTTTTTTTAAGTATAATTATAATTAGCATCATATCAATACAATTGCATATATATATATATATATATATCATTCTGAAGCACGGCACAACATAAATTAACAATAAAAATCCCTATACGGGGGACTATAAGGAATCAAACTCCTATATGGGAAACTGTAAACAATATATAAAATGTAGACAAATCTCCACATACATGGAATCGAACATGGGATCTGTACGTCCTAAAGCCTCAACCTTAGTCCCCTAACCAAATGGACTAAGGCCTCATTAGCGAGTATTAGGTTAATTAATATATAATGTTAGCTGACTTCCATTGCAATTGAACGAAATTTAATTTGTGAATATATGCTACCCCGTCCCAAAAAGATGGTCCTATTTTTTTACACATAGATTAAGAAAAGTGTATTTAATAGTATTGGAAAACTAAATTTTAATATTATTTGGAAAACTAAACTTTAACATTGTTTCCCTTTTATATCCTTTTAATTATTAATTATTCAACTTTAATAATTCTTTTTTTTTTTTTACAACTATGCATGTTAAATAGGGGAATAGGGACATATAAGAGAAGTGAAATTATACTCTCACCATACAAATATATTTCAACACTATATTTTAAACTATTTTATTTATTTACTTTAATATCCATAGCTAAAATTACATTAATAACCATTGTTAAATTTATTTTTTTCCTTCCACCACAATCGTAATTATCTTAATTTGAATTCTTTTCAATAATTATTATTCTTTTCAATTATTTTTTAAGTAATCACTTGCCATAATTTTTATTTATAATACACGACTAGATAACTTTAGATTTTAAAGATTTATTTTCTTTAAAGTTTCATTTTAGTACCTAACTTTTAGACGTTGTTTCATTAAGAATGATTTTAATTTTTTTATAATATATCTTGCTTTCTATAAAGTATAAATAGATTTATAATATTACTCAAGAACATGTAATTGGATCGAAATAAAAAATATAACAATAAATGAATAGTGTTAACTTAAAATCTAATTTCAATTTTGTAGGAGTGAATTGTTCTGAAGTAGAAGTTTTGAAAAATATATACATTTATATTTAGTTATTTGAAAAGTTAGAATATTTATGTTGCAAAAAAAAAAAAAATTGGAATTTTTTGTTATTCAATTTCAAATTTAAAAAAATTAATTAAATCTAATTTGGAAAGTTATAGATGATTTAGGATTCCATTAAATTAAATTTGAGAGATTGTATTTTTAACTGTACATACGAACTTGCATTAGTAGTTTGCAACTGAAAATTAGTTCAAATTAATGTTCATATTGAGAGCTTTGATTTAAGATCTAAGTTGTATATATTTTGAATTGCGAATAATGTAAAAGAAAATAATCACGTTGTGTTAGATGTAATATATTAGAAATATAATTCTTTGATGTGATTTTATACATTGATTATAGATAATTAATTTATATGTGTAAATGGATAGTGATGTGCTAACTGTGGTACATTAATAATGTGGTGTGGAAATAAAATTGGTGGTGGTAATATAATTGCCCATAAATGAACTAATATTTCAACTACTTTTTAAAAAGAAATTAGACCAATACAGAAGAAGAAAAAAAAAGAAAACTGAACCACCTTTTTGGGATAGAGGTAGCAATATGGAGAGGAAGCATCTATACTTTAAATAGCCCCATAGAATTCAACAAAAAAATAAAATTTAAATAGATGAAAGCATTATATTATAAAAATAAGAGTAAGGAAGTAATCTATATATTAATAATAAGAGAAATTTTTTTGGCATGTTTTTTCCCGCTAATAGTCTGGCTTCATAAGGATTCTGATGATGTCACTAATGACGTCACTTGTGAAATTATATATTTTTTATTTTTTTCCTAAATTATCTTCTTTACCACATCTTTCTTATCTTTTTCTTTTCAAAATTTATATATACTGATCTAATACGTCTTCTAATTTCTGTAATCATGTTTGTGTTCAATTCAAATTTCCTTAATTTCTCCTATTTGTGCCTTAGCCTCGAATCTTCATCCGATTATAGCTTCAATCTTCCTATGAAAATTCAAATATTCTAATACTCCTCTTTTCTTATCTTTATGTAATTAATGGAAATTAATTAATCATACCTATATTATATTTTGTGGAAATTTAATAGAAAATTGTTATTTTGTGGAAATTAATCAATCATACTTTACTATATTTTGTCGAAAATTTAATAGAAAATTGACTGTTAATTCTATATTATTTTTTCAATATAGTTATTTTAATATTTATTTTTAATTATAAATATCTAGAAATGCAATAAGAATAAAACTTTCTTCCTTCAATAAAAAAAAAAAAAAAAGAAAAATTCCAAGTTTAGTATTTTCCTGTGAAAATGATTGGGACATCATATTTCTTTTCTACCCTAATTTTTTTCTGTTGTTATTCCTGTGCAACACACGGGGTAAAAAATCTAGTAAAATTGATATAAAAAGTTATATAATTTTTTTTAAAAATAATGACAGAAGGAATAGAATTGAAAACTAGAGATTTAGGATATTTGATGAAAATAAGAGTTTATTACTTATATATAGAAATAAAATTTGTATAAATTAAGGAAAAATCATAGTCAGAATTTATTTATTTATAGTAAATAAATTAATCTAATATATCATTAAGAAATATAAAAATACTAACCTAAAGAAAGATTTCATAAAGTGGTAAAACATAACAAATATAGACAATAATAATTGAATTATTATCAAAAAAATAATAATTGAATTATTATTAAATAGATAGATGCAATTTAAGGTGTTCAACCGCATTACGAAAACATTAAAAAAAAGACTGTGTGCCATTGGGTATTTTGGGCCACACACATCGCTTAGTACTCCTTGATTTAAAGAATATAAGTAAATCACTCAATAAAAAAATGTTAGATTTCTTAAATTAATTACTAAAGTGGAAGATAATAAGCTTATTAGTAAAAACATTACATTACATACATACATATATATATATATATATATATATATAATAAGAGAAGGGTGATTTTTCTAGCTCTTTTTCTGGCTATCTAAAATTTCTAACTCTATAAGGTTTCTAACTCTATAAGATTTTTGGTGATATCATTTAATTCTTTTTTGTATTTTTATTTTTATCTTTTTTTTTGAGATTGTTATACTAATTTTTTAAATAATATTTACTTTTTTCTTTATTAACACATATCCGATCCTCAATTCACCGTGATTTCTTTAACCAAATATTTTAAATTAGGAATCTGTCACTTATTAAATCGAACACAAAATTAATTGACAGTTATATTTCAAACAAATACATAGTAATTTTTATGATTTGAAAACCCAAGCATAACACGTCTCTAAACTAATAAATTTCTAAAAATCTATAACATTAATTATAAATTTCAATTTTTAATAATTTTAAGAAAATTTTGTATGATTATTGTAGTGCAATAATCAATTGATTTTTTTTAAAATTATAGTACTCTAATTTGTCAATTCTATAATTAAATTGGAACTTTTTGATAATTTAAGTCTTACAGTATTTAAAGTTGGATTATTTATTTAAGAGATGGACTGAGTATTGATGCGGTTGCAATATAATAGTTGTTCAACAATTTTTACTAAACATTTTACTTTTATTGAATCACCTCAATTAATTTTTATTTATATATGTATAATTAACTAGTGCTATAATTCAAACAACTACTAAGACAGTTATGTTTTTCACATTCTAGACAGGAAGTCCTGGATTGAAACACACATGCCCTTCCCCTCCCCTCTCCTATACCTACTGTATCAAAAAAAGAAGAATAAATTGGTACAAAAAGTGTTACTGACAAATAAATTCAAATATAATAGAATAATTATAAAAACTTATGTTTCATAATATTAATATGACTTAAATGGCTGTGTTAATAATTTATATTAATTTTTTTTATAAAAATTCATTGACATTTATTATTAGAATAATTATAGGGAGAAATATTTATCTGACATGAATAACTGATATTAGTTCTCCTTCCGCCCCTTATACGAGCTGTATGAAAAAAAGAAATTAACTGGTGTAAAAAGTATTACTGACAAATAAATAAGTCTAAATATGATAGAATAGTTATAAAAACTTATATCACATAATATTAATATATGACTCAATTGACTATATTTATAATTTATTAAATTTTTATAAAAAAATTGATTGGCATTTGTTACTAGAGTAATTTTAAGTAGATATATTTATCTCATATCAATAACTGATATTTGTTAGTTGGCAAACGTGAATTGATTGTTTATATGTAAGTGGTGAATTTGAAGTCCATGATCATCAAACACATAGTTGACAATTAAACGTGTCATTTTTTTATACCAGATAAATATGTCTCCCTAATATTACTATTGTTATTATTATTTTTAGATCCTGTATAATGCACATGTGAGAATTCTAATTCTATTAATTTTGACAAAAAAGACACTAATCGCTCTTATTTTCAACACCTCATCGTTACATGGGCCACATAGTTTTTTCTTAACCACCCGTATTGTAGATGCTCCCTTAAGAATACGTGTGACAAAAGTTATGGTTGTCGATGAGGTGAAATAACAATAGATAATTATTAGGGATTTAAAGTTCAAATAGTAAAGTTATGTACTATTTCGCAATGAGCAAAATATTGAGGGACTGATATGCGAGTTTCCTTAGGGTTTCTGCATACATCCAACATATATATTCGAGAAAAGATAAATGCTTACGGATTTCCCCTCACCGGCGCTCTCTCCTTCAACTGCATTAAAATCTGGTATTCTCTCAAACTCTTTTGCATGCATAACATGTATGTATATTGAGTTATGGATCCCCAGTTAAGAATTCACTTGTATATTTTTCTGTAATTACAGCTATGCTTTATCACTTTGGATTTAGTATAGCCCTTGACCATTTATCATTTTCATTTTTCTGTAGAAAAATCGATCGAGTTCTGTTCTGAAATTTCTTTTCTGCTGAAATTATAGGTTAACGGTTTTGTTTGAAGTGTATTTCTTTAATTACCTAAAAGATATAAGTTTGTTTCTTCTGATGAACTACAATGTTTCGTACTATGTTATTGGCATCAAAGCTCACGCTATTCAGGCATTTGCGGATTCGACATTAAAAAATCGTAACAAGTTGTATATTATTATAATTTTCAGTTTTAAGCTTGATACTTCCCTCTTGGCTTTGTTTAAAATAATCCTCGATTGGTTTATCGTTCAAAAGGTCTTTAGTTAGAAATAATATGGAGCTTTTTGCAATTTCAGTGGGCAGATGAACATAATTTATCTTTTATTTTTAGTTTCAGCTTATTCTGTGTTAGCTGGGGGATTCATTTGGTTATCTATGTGTTTAGGTGTTTTAAGCTTTGTGAATTAATTGAGTGCCTGGACAATCAGCCAAGATGCAGAATGAGGAAGGACAAAATATGGATCTTTACATCCCCAGGAAATGGTAGGCATATCTTTAGTATAGCTACTGTTGTACTCGTATTACGATTCAACCACAAATTTTGAAAATGCAAGATAGGGGTTTCTAGAAGTAGATATGTAAGCTGAAATTTACAATTTCTGTGGTGCAGCTCTGCCACTAACAGGCTGATCACTTCTAAGGATCATGCATCTGTCCAGATCAACATTGGACATTTGGATGAGGCTGGCAGATACACTGGCCAGTTCTCCACCTTTGCTCTCTGTGGATTCGTCCGTGCTCAGGTAATACTTTGTGCCCAGGTTTTACTACATTGAGATTGGAAGGTGTCAAATTTCTTCTGTTTTATTTATTAGATGAAACTAACGCATTGCTGATTGTGTTACTATTTTCTGTGTTATAAAATTTAATTGAAGATGCATTTTCTATTGATAATAAAATTAAAAAAAAAATTTATTGCTAATTTTTTTTTTTCAATTCCAAATTGTTGTCACAGAATGGCAGGATTTAGTTTTGAGGGATTTAACAGATGAAATTTCATTCTCCTAGTTTTTTAAAAATTGTTTCCGGTTATAGCATGTATAATTGTTTCTACTTAGAGTTGACTTGTTCAAATTTTTTGTTTTTCCATAATCCGCGACTTGATTGTAATAATGCCTGTGCATACGATGAATTCAAACTGTAATTTGGCTATGTTAACAGATCGATGGATAACAAAAAAATATAGCTGTCAAGTTGGTTTAGAAAATTTTGATATTGCAAAATTGATGACTGTCATCTTCTCTTCTTCATCCTTCTCAAAAGTAAGAAGCCTTTGTTAAATGTTGAATTAACCTTAGTCGTGTGCATATCTTGGGAATCTGATTAGTTTATAAGTTGAAGTTGCTGTTTATTTTTTGTTCTTTATGCCATTACCTTAGTCAATGCAAAGAGAAAGAAAGATCATATTCTGTGTGAAATTGCCAGATATTCTGTAATCCTGTGCTATTTCCTTTACTCTTTTTTTCTTTGAGCACTCAATTGTATTTTATTCTCCGTCCAAATGTTTGACATTTACATGTGGAGACTATAGTAAGCAATAATAAACATTAGATCACCTCAGTACTTTGGTTTTTTGGGAAATGTTGGAAATGTTTTTGCTAATGAACAAAAAGTAATCTATCTATCCACTCCCCATGGATTATGTCTTTGATATTTTGGTAGTAATATCTGCACTTTGTGTTCTCAGATATTGGCTTGCTTCCCAGGCCTGGTTGTCCTTAACTGTAGTCACTTTTTGGTCGTTTTTGTTTTTCATTTTTTATGTTTTTTAAAAGGGTTCATTTTTCATTTGTTAGAATATTATACAAGAAAAAAAGAGGAACTGTTTGATTTTCCCAAGATCAATTTTCATTCAAATTCATTTCCAACCACACATTCACCCATTAAAGTAATATTGCACTTAAATTCGTAATTTTTCCTTACTTTTTAATTGCACATTCTCCCAAGAAATCACTTTTCACATAATCAATTCACAAATAATCAAAATCATACAGGTATATTTATATATGCATTGATTTAGTATCAATAGACTACAAGCATTTATTTGTTGTCTAACAAAAGAAAACTTTGATGAAAGTTCATAGGTTTTAGAATTAAATATTCGTTCTCTAGCTCTATTGCCCACTTTGGTTGGAAAATTCCATTTTGCAGGGCGATGCTGATAGTGCTCTCGACAGGCTCTGGCAAAAAAAGAAAGTTGAAGTTCG
>CAVNYN010205987.1:0-23811 GCA_963692815.1 Nyctanthes arbor-tristis | reverse complement strand
AATTTATCACTTCAGTTTTAGCATGACATGAGTGAACCTTCAAGAAGGGAAAATGATTAAAGTGGATCTTGCTATGTGTAGAATATGATAGAACTCCCTCCCCATCAATTATTTACAACCCCCACCCCCCACCCCATAAAAAAAAAAAAAAAGAAGAAAAAAAGAAACCCCAAAAGAAAATAAAAATAAGAAAAGAGAGCCAGAATATGAAATTTTCCATATATAGCTTCTCAATCAACAGAGATGCCCGAATAGCACAAGTGTCGGCGATGGAAACAGGGCATTGAAGTTTCTTTGAGAATAGAACATCTTGCAAAGGAACCAATTTGAGGTCTACATAGAGTGGTACTGGTGGCTGGAGGTACGCCATGTGATATTGAACTCTCACCAAAGAATTCTCGGAGAGTTGACATTTATTTGGGGCTAAAAACTGGTCATCTTATCTACATCTACTGCCATTGGTTTCTAAGTCCTCGGGGATTGTACTTTCCTTCCCGCCAAACTCTTTCTTCAACATAGAGATGAATTTGGGGCTACAAGGACAGAATGTTCCATGAGATTGTTCCTTGAGAGGATTGTACATTTTCGTGTTTCCAACAAAGAATTGGAAAGGGAGTTGCATAGCCAATGATGGTTCAATTAGGATGATTCTGTCATCAGACATACTTTAACAACCATCTAAACAAAGGAACACACATAAAGTGATATTCAAATGAATTTCATTGTTTTTCTTTTTCTATTTCTCCTTCTTTTGTTACAATTTCTTGTATCTGCATTATTGATTTTATCCTTTTTTTTTAAATTATCTGCAATACTATATTAATCATGTAATGCAATCATGTAATGCAGTCCCAGCAATTTGTGGGTCTCCTTGCCAACACTTAAAATCTTAAGCAGCCTTTGAGCCTCATTCCACGTTGTAATCTTACTTACCAACTGTTGAAACTACGAAGTTACAACCACACATTTCAAATTTCTATCCATTCCCCACCACTCATTTTAGCTCATTATAATTTCTCATTCTCTCATTATAATAAGAATCAAACCCTTTAGCTTTCTTCTGTTTCGCTTATATGGAATATTTACACTTTTCCTTAAAGCGGAAAGCAAAAACTACCACCAGTGCCATACCTAAGATTGAGACCTTGAGTAAGAATGTAAAAATGGGCTCCTAAATTGTAGTATGAATTCAGATTTTAATTTTTCATATAAAACAACAAACAATATTCAAAAATATTTATATTATATCAAATAATTTTAAAAAAAAAGGACGCTAAATAATTACCTTAATCACATAAAAAAGACAACTTTAGGAAAAGAACTATTATTTTGTTGATGATATTAATTCTTCATTTATACATAAACATTAATATCCTTTTAAAACATCAAGATTTTTAGTCAAAAGAGAAATAGAAATACTTTGAACCATGATGTACATAAAGAAATGAAAATCAATAAAATGAGAAAACAAAACTAAACATATATAATCAAATATCTGCTAAGATCCAATGCAAGTACAAACAAAAAATTATAAACATTTTCCCCTAGGAATTTCAAACTTATTAATTGAGAAAAACAAATTAACCATATAAACTTGAAATAATTTTTAATCAAAAAACTAATTAAAAGAATATAAAATCATAAGGAGCCAAGACCACTTGGGTATATTGGTCAAATCTGGCCTGCTAATATTTTCAAAATTTTGGCCCCAGAGCGATGTTCTCTTGGGCGTCACTGCAGGCCCTCCAAAATCTTTCCAGCTCAGGGGTTGAGGGATTTTGGAATGGATTGGATGAAGAACTCATTTTGAATCCATTCTTTTAAGGTGTACAAAAATTTAGTTATTTAGTGAAGCTCAAAGTCACTCAAATACTCCGTTCAGTTACCGCTCAATTGTTACATTCATAAAGGAGTTCACGTGTACTTTCCTTTCCGTTAATAAAAAATTGAAAAGATAAAAACCATATTGTTTGAATGAAAAATTAAAAGGTTGTGTTATTTGCAAATACCAAGTTCATGATTTTTCACACTTCATCCTATAAAACTAATTTAATTCAAAAAAGAAAACAAAATGCACAAAGCATGCGAACGAGTTGTATAACCATACGTGTGCCAGTTACACCATAAGAAGGGAAAGATTACCTTTGCTGCAACGTGAACAAAGAAGTCATGCACATTTGACATTATTTTAGGTAGAGACTGCAACAAGGATGAACTTGAATTGAAGGAGTTCTTGCCAGAATCTAAGATGATAAGCTGTTCTAACTCTTCAATCCATTGGCGACAATCAGAGAGATACTTCTCAAATCTGGCAATAGTTTGCTGCAAAAATAGCGATGGTTTCTTTGGGAGACCACTATAAAAATCAAACGTTGGCACCACAGAATTAGCAGGCGGTGGATTACTTGATGTCAGGCCTGCTGTTGCTCCCAATGTCTGGGATGGCGTGGTGGCGCTTATTGCAGCAGCTTTATTTTGGTGAAGAAACCTTGGTCGTAAAATCATGTAAGAACGAATGGCAACCTCAGCATTTCTCAACATGTCTTTGACAACAGTCATTAGCTCTTGCAGAATTGCTTTTTGCCTTTCCATTGACATGCTGATTCCGCCCAGCTCCTGAAAAGCAAGAGATGCTACTTTAAGAAATTGCAATATGCGAGCATGAAAACAAAAACTGAAAATTCTCCTAGCAGGAAAGGGGGAGAAAGTATTGCTTAGATGTAGACTTGGTCATAGACATTTTAAGAACAGACTTAATAATGTAGAAAAAGACTAACATCATAAGAAGGCAATACTAGATGCTTAGAATATTAGCATGAAAATGAGGAAAACAGAGAATCATTTCTCAATCAAAGTAATGATTAGACAATCTTATATGGGAATGTTTTGGCCATTGATATTTTTAAGCATGAACTTAATAATGCTAGCAACAAGATTAACCAAACAAGCAGGCAGTATTCAGCTCCATGTAAATTGACCAGCCTTAAGGGCATAAAGTATATGAATTGGCAAAAATGACACAAAGAAACCAACTAAAATGACATCTGCAACTAATGATGGAACTTCCAACGGACACTAAAATCCTGAACAACAATGCTAAAGAACAATTATATCTGTATCTTCTTATAAAAAGTGAACAGGTCCAGTTACATAATATTTCTCTTCTTTCTATCCTTAGAAAAATCACCAGACTATGTTTGAATGTCATTATTGGAGGGAAATTATGAGGAAATTAAAATGAAGAGATATGTAGAATGAGTGGTGGAGATTTAAAAATACCTGAAATATATGGTTAAAATTGAGTAGTATCAAATAAAGAGGTAGCTGGATTTTTGCAACTTTCCGATAATTTGGGTTGAATAGTGAGACTCAACACGCCCAAACAATTCAAAGCATCAGCAGCCAATCTTTTTGTAAAAAATTTCAATGATACATTGCTTGAGGACAACAAATCATATTTGCTGACCATTTATACTCTAATGACTGTCATCGTTCATGCTACAAAGAACAAGAATAGAACAAGGAAAAAGTTCTAAATAAAAAAGAGATTCTCAAAAATTACAAAAGATGATAAAAATATAGACCTGAACAATCTGGCTAGCATCAAGCTCAAATCCTTGGCTAGAAACGGAAGAATCATAAAGCCGACTGCACTGATCCAGTCTCTGGCTCTCATCTCTGTACTCCAGTATTTTCTCCCTGCATTCGTAACATGGCACGAATTCAGAATCACCAAAAAAAATTAAGATAAAATAAAATGCAAACGCAAGAAGTAGAAATTTACTCAATTTGAAGGAGGAGTTTTCGCGAGTCGGGATGAAGGTCATCCCATTTGGTACTATAAGTAGCGGGACTTTTATCATTAGTGAAAAGATAAAGCTGCTGCTGCGGCTGTTGCTGTTGCAATTGTGGCTGCTGGGGTTGGAATTGGAACTGCTGCTGCTGCTGCTGCTGCTGCTGCTGCTGGGGTTGAAATGGAGTGGATTGCGAAAATGGCGAGGATTGGGGTTGGAATGGGGATTGCTGTTGCTGTGGAGTAAACGAGAATGCCATTTGATTAAGGGTCTAAATCAATTCGTTAATTGAAAATGCAATTTTCAATGCTGAGAATGAGAGAATGAGAAACTCTGTTGAATTGAAGAGCATATATCAGAGAAAGATTGAAATTTTCAGGGGAAAAAAAAAACCCTTCTCCTCTTCACAAAAACCCTAGAATGCGAGGATGACGAAAGAAAAAGGCGCCAATTTGGGCTCGCAAATTGGCAAACCGTAAACAGAAGGTTACCTCTTGTTCACCAATGATAATTAAACTGTGTAAATTTTCAAATTGGTCACTCGAACATTTTCCACCCCACCAAGCCTCTAGCCTCTGGCCCCTGCGTCACTTACTTTTCCCCGAAGGGGAGAAAAAAAGAATGAACGAAAAAACATGTAGGATGCGTTTGATAAAAAATGATAAAAATGAAAAGAACAATTCTAAGAGAATATAAAAATAAGACATTATTAAGTGACATTTTCATGTGGCACATATTCATTGGGTCATGATTACATGGCTACTTTTTCACCATCCAATAGAAGTGTGTCACATAAAAATATCACATAATAATGTCTCATTTTCATGTCTTCTTAAAATTTTTCAAAAGAAAATATTTTTCAACTTTTATTGAAAACATTTATCGAGAGAGAGGTGAGAATTGTTTTTTAGGGAAAATGAAAAAAATTATAATTAATGGGGTTGTACTATGGAATTTAAATTTCATTTCCACTTATAAATCAAACACAAAATAGTTGAAATTTATATAGAAATTCGGTATTTTTCATAGAAAATTTATACAATCAAACACACACATAGTCTAATAGAATCCAATTGTATTTGTATACTTTTTATCAAGATTCAATTCTCCTCTCTTACAATCCTCTTGTAATAACATAAAAAGAAAATGTAATGTGATATTGTTAATTTAACAAAACTTGTTTGCCAAAAAAAAAAAAAACACTTTGCATAATAATCGTCAAAGTTTAATATATTTATTTTTTAATTCATTTCCATATATAAGTTTGTAAATAACTATACATTTCTATTATATTTAAATAATTTATCTTCACCTTGTTCCCGTAATTGGTGTTACTATTTTATTTTGGCCTTCGATCAATTGTCCATTCTTGCGCCATTTTCCTCGATGTTCAATCTTCATATTTATTGTCCCATGCTTCCTCCATCTCCCACGGTCTTCTATATTTTGCCTCTTTACACTTAATGGGTTCCTTATATGCGCAATTAGTATTAAATTAAGGTTGCGTAATTATTTTTGAAAATTGTTTTTACAAACAAATTTCTTCACCTCGTAGTTATGCACAGATTTGCTTGCAAAAGACACTAAAAAGGTTGTTACTTTTTTTTTTTATATTACAAAGGGGATTGTAGGGTGGAGAATTGAACCCTTGACCAAGGATTAAGAAAAAAAGTTGTTACTTTTTGTCTTGATTAGAAATAGATGAGAAGTTTTGAATAATTTTGAGCTACCGTCAAATGAGGAAAAAAAAAAGGGTTTATACATAGCACAAAGCAATAGTCGCCTTACCGACCTGCTTTCATCATTCTAAAATCGAACCGGTCCAGTTTCAAAGTTTTGTAAAGTAAGCTTATTGGGCTCTAAAGTAATAAAAGTCCGTAACCGGGTGATTCATTTCTTTATTTTTATTATTTAATTAAAGACTAAACTTTTTTTTTATATTACAAAGGGGATTGTTGAGGGTAGGGAATTGAACTTTTAACCAAGGATTTAAGAATTTAACTAGAATGTCATCAGACTACTGGGGTCTTAGCTAAAGACTAAACTTTTGTATACTATTAGATGTGACAAATTAAACACCGACAACAAAATAAAAAGGAGACCTGGACAAATAAACAATTGTCACACCGAGCAGTATTCACGCATCATACAACCCTGGAGAGCCAAATAAAGAGCTATGATATTTTGTGAAAGACGATTTTATTAAACTTTACAATGTTTTCTAATTTCGTTTTCAAATAAAAATTGATTGAATCATTTTTATCTGTTGGAACAAGTAATAATCATTTTTAAACCACTTGTTTCTAGACGCAAAAGTTGTAGTTGATGCAATTCATAGACATTAAGACAATGCCACGGAATTTGGGCTACTTATTGAAGATGTTCGAAGATCTCTTTATGGGCATGACAACTTCACTATTACTTTTGCACTCTGACAAGCAAATAAGGTAGCACATGAAGTGGCCAGGTATGTTAGAATTTCTTCTAATATTTGTATTATGAACTCGGCTCTCAAGTGGCTTAATAGACGGCTTACACTTGATGTATTAGACGATTATATAATTAACGAAAGCTAAGTTTTTCTTTCAAACATAAAAAATAAAAACAAAAAAATTTAAAATAATAAAATAATAAAACTGAACATAATGAGGTTTCGTTATTTTAGGAGCTTGTTTGATTCTCATTATTTGTTAAAATGTGGAGAAATTATAATTAGGAGAGAAGTATTCGTTATTTTGTTCAAATTTTAAGAGCTTGTTATTTTATTTGAAATATTTCAAATATTTCAAATGTTCAAATGAGGTATTCGTTATTTTAAGAGCATGTTTGATTCTCATTATTTATTCAAATGTGGGGAAATTATAATTAGTAGAGAGATAGAATGTGTATTAAAAATATAAAAATATTTGAAATATGTAGTTGTAATGAAGTAATTATTAAATTAAATGTCAAATCAGTGATAGATAAAATTATAAATTGAAAAAAATAATGAAAATCAAACAAGCTCTACTTCTCCGTTTGGCCAGCAACAAAAATTAAAATTTCCAGTTATTTAATTAAGAAATGTGGAACATCACATCCTAATGATGAGTCAGATAATTGACCTGGTAAAATTGGGAATTTGGCGGTAGGCTGTTTGGTAAGCCCAAATTGACAATTTATGGAAATTGGAATAAAATTATTCTTCATAACAACCGTTTAACGTGGAAGATTTGATAGTAGACTTTGTATCTGACATGATTCCCTCTCTAGAAAACAAGATTACTAGAGAAATCCTACAATGTAAGGAACTGTCAAATTTAAGAAAATTTAGTAATTTACAGTCAATTTGCAATTTGTCACATGTAGACTTGTAGTAGTGTCAAGTTGAACCAAGAGAATAAGAGGAGAATTTGAGTATTTATTCTACACCATTCTTTTTTCCTTTTTCTTGCTTTGATTTGATTTACAAGCTATACGTTTGACTATTAATTTGTTTTTTATTTTTAATTTGAAAAATCATATTCTGTTGTGTGGAATTGATTGATTAGTTCAAGAGCATTTTTTCTAGAGAGCCAACGCCGTTATGGAGATCACATGTTTATCACTTTTCTCGACTTATACAAAATATTGGGTTCATCGCTTGTCCTTCTGACATGTAAGGACGCTGGCTTTGTAAACACTACTGTGTAGGTTCTATAGAAATTTGGAGTTTAAGAAGGGAAAAAGATAAAGGCTTAATTTCACATATGGCGTCTAACTTTTACACTTTATATTAGTTAGGTCTCTACTCTTTTTTAACAATGTGGATCTCCAATATTTCATAAATTCGCATATAAGGTCCGTTATAACATTTATACCCTTATTTTGTTCTAACATTTATACCCTTACTCTTTAAATAAAAAAAAAGAAAAATTGTAAAAATAATAATAAATAAAAAGAAAAAATAAATTTTTCTCACTCAACCCACATCGACCCTCAACATGATCGAAAATAACACGTATGCTTTTGTTTTTGGAAGGAGGGCTTTTTTCCCCTACCATTCCGACAATAGTGGATGAGCGTGCATCAAAATAAGGTCATCTCTGTTACTGTCAGAAACGACTGTTAGAATTTATCATTTACTTCTGAGTTGTAGTGGACAACTAGGTAAGTAAGAAAATAATATTAAAAAAATAAAAAGAAAATAATAAAAATTAATAAATAAAAAAGAAAATAATTTTTTTCACTATACACCTAGCTACCCATCCAACACTATCACAACGCGACCGAAAATGACAAGTACCAATATCAAAATTTTTTTTTTTTGGGAGGGGCGAGGGGACCCGAAAACTTTCCCAGTCCAATAGCAGTAGAGGAACATGAAACAAAATGAGGTTTCCTTAGTTACGTCGAAATTTGTCCTTTACAATTGAGTTTGTGTAGGTAACTGTGAAGGTACAGTGACCGGGTGAGGAAGATTTTTTTTTCCTTTTTATTATTTTTTAAAATTATTTTTACTTTTGTTTAAAGAATTACAAGTATAAAAGAAAATAATTAGGGGCCTCGTGTTTGAATTATAAAAAGTTGGGACTACAGGTGGGCACTATAACTAAAAAACTGAACCGAACCGATTCGGTCAGTTTTTTGGATCAAAGGGTTGGTTGGCGGTTTGTAAAATGACAAATCGAGTCGGTCTGCTTTGGTTCATGGGTTTCACCAGTCAAACTTGGTCAAAACCAAAATGGAAAGACCTGGTTCGGTTAAACCGACTATGTTTTCTTTCTTTTCCTTTTTTTTTTTTTGTAAAACCGTGTTTCAAATTCATACATTCAGAGAAACTGACAGACCCTAATTTCACAATCAGATTTGCAATCTCAATTCAAATTTGAAATTTGAAACCCTAAGTTCTACTCATACATCATCTATCTCTTACATCAATTCATCCATCCACTTTCAACAGACAACAATTATTCTCTCTATTTTTTTGAGGTTTTCAACTTGTCAATAACCAAAAGAAGCCACAAAAAAAAGTAGGATCTCCCCATCTTCTTCCCTTCCACTGCCGTTGTTTTGTGTCTGCCACCTCCGCGCCTTCGTGTCTACCTCCTCCGCGCCTGCTGCTTCGTGTCCTCTATCACCGAGCCGGTTGATTCACGTCCTCCGCCACGCACTGTCTTGTGTTTCCCTTAGCGCCTGCCACCGCCGTTGCACCCGCTTCCGTCACTCTCCCGTCTCTCTCTTCGTCTCTTTCTAAAATTGTCTCAAAGACTCAAACCCCCAAATAGGCTAAAAATTTTGGTTTACAATTTGGCCCAACTAAAAAGGGACCCAACCCGAAACTGACCAAACCCAAACCTACCTGTTTCGAGTCAGGTTGACTAGCCAGTCGGGCCAGTCTTAATTTACAGCTTTGGAAACCGATTTTAAGTTGGGTCGGGCTCGAGTCCTGGCCAAAACCGACCCACCCGACCCGATGCCCAGGCCTAGTTGGGACCTAGGGATTCAAAAATTTGAAAACCTAATAGAAATGATGTGTAAATGTTGGGGACGTGTAAATGTTGGGGACCATATATAAAATTCATCCAAAAATAAAACGAAATCAAGCTAGATCCCTATTTGATTCTTGAGAAGATTTTGCGCTTAAAACTGTGATTTTTTTTTTATTTTCTATTTTTTTGCAAACCTCAAAATTGTGAGCTTGTATAATGTTATTTTATCAACATTGATAAATATATGGTTAATCTATAATAAAATATTAATATAACGTGAGAAAACACACTTTACATTTGTAGAAAACAAATAAGCAAAAGTAAGCCGTAAAAACTCGTGTGATAGATACACATAGATTTCTTCATTTGAAATGCATGGATGTGATTACTATTAACTTGTTTAATTTTAGAATATAATAATTGAAGCTCTAACAAACAAAAAATTATAATTCTTTTGTAATGTTCAAAAATAAATAAATAAATAAATCAATAATGAAAAAATTAAAAAGGACAAGCAAAGAGCAGGATAGATCTCATATCATTTGACATTGGTTTGACATTGGTATGTCAGTTGACCAAAATTTTATTAATATAATAATTATTTTTAATAGGAAGAATCCCATCCCCAACTTGGATTAGGTACATTTACATAAATTAGTTTGTTCTTTTCGCATTTTATATATTATATCAATTAGACCCCTTTTCTTCTTTTAATGTCATCGGTCACCAAGTTTTCAAAAATTGGCACATAATGTCTCTAATGTTATAAAAATAACTTTTATATCCTCTACTCCTTTTTTTTAAAGGGAATATCACCTGCCCTTTAAAGAATAAAAAAGCACTACCTCTACCTCTAAAAAGATGGTCAAGTTTTCTTTTTTCGTATTTCCCAAAATATGTTCCAATTTATTTTTAAAAAAGTAGTTTAAATATTAGTTCTTTTTATATGTCATTATATATATATATATAATAGAAATAATCTTAGTCTCAATATAGTCCAAAGCCAAAGGACAAAACCTAATCACTGCCATGATGTTAAGACTACAGTGTTTATTAAGTATAGCAGTCATCATCCAATAAATCAAACTGAATTTGTATTTATCCAGACATCAAGAAATTTATTAGAACTTAAATCATAATTGTTTTATAAATGACAAATGTTATTGTAAGTTTAAATTCATCTTTTAAACTTTAAAGACACTGGTAATGTATTATATGGAATGATATTTTGGTACTTTCTAATACATACTAATCTTGTAAAGGTAATATGTCAATATTAAATAGCAGAACTAGAACCTTAATACTGGGGAGAAGAAAATGATTTAAAATGAGAAAATACGTTTTTTTTTTTTTGCATATACCTGAAAATAAAATTAAAATTCTTCTACAAAAAATAAAAGAAAAAAATGTGGTTTGAATTGTATTGCATTGGTTGGTTTCTCAAATTTTCAGATAAGAGACTGGTTCTAACCAAATACCTATCCCATCCCTCGCCTCCCATGTCTCCCGCTTGTATTAAAAAATATAAAAAGAGAGAAAAAAGGAAGAAGGAAATTGTTTTTTTGTAGGAATGGAGCACTAAGAAAAGCTAGTAATAATTATTGTATTTCCAAGTTATGACTGATTATTATTAATAAATAATAACCGATTTTAAAATAAATGGACTATTGCAATCAATACAAAGTGACAATCTACTATTTGGTGCTCTAATTAAATTCAATATGATTGTTAAATTTACTCATAGAAGGCACGGGCTATTGCCCCAATCATGTTGTAAAATGTAGCTCATAAGTCGTAAATCGACAGGGATGGAGCCATGGAGAGAGCATTTTTCTTTTTTTCTTCTTCATTTATTTATTTTTAATTATGTAAACATCGCTTTTCCAATCACGAAAGAATGAGCTTCGAAGTTTCAAATAGGTGTTTCTCTTTTTAAAATATTTAGACCACTTTATAAAAAGAAAATTAAAAACTTGCCCACGTTAACTCACCGACTTCAGCTCTGTTGTGCATGAACACTACTTTTAATTCATGAGCCTTAAGAGCTCGTGTGAGGGCCCAAGTCGCCGAGGCGGCTTATAATCGTGACTATTTTCGCCTTTTACCTTTGTCGTATTGATAGAATTATTATTTATTTATTATTATAGGATATTTGTTTTATATATCATTATTTCACGTCATGAATTACAAAATCATTATTACTCGTATTATATCGCACATGTAATTAACAATAATTGGTCATGCTAATTGATAGGTAAGCATCATAATTGTAAATAAGTTACATGGCTCATAATTGATGTTTGTTTTTGGCCTCTTATTTTATTAATCAATATAATAATATATTGCTTATATTAGTACGTAATATTACAATTGCTTACTTATAATCAAATATTTTCACCGTTCATAATATTATATTATAATTTCTATATTGCAATAAAAAAAATAATGATAATGAACCACCTTTAAAATTTGGGAATATGTTTTGTTCATTTAAACTACACAAAATTTAACACACACAACATGATAAATCTTATACACAAGTAATTACATTATTAGATGGCCAGAGCATCTATATGGCCGAAGAAATGTTGTACATGACTATAAAGTCATGAGATGACTAGTTGTAGGAATAGATGCTAGTCGACATAAACAAAATGCGGCATTTGTTTGAATTGCAGCACAAGAAATGCGATGATTTCACATGATGTTTAGTATTTTTAGCGCTCAGTACAAATTATGCCTATAAAATCTTATTCACTTTTAGTAAAGTTATTTATTCTAAAACCGTTTCTACTTTACCATGAAAACAATGTCTTTTGATTTTAATTATTTGAAAATAAATTTTCATTAAAAATTTTAACCGCATGCATATATTAAAATAATCTTTCCCATATATATATATATATTCTCAAAAAATTAAAACTATACCCAACTTTAACTTTTACAATTAAAGGGTGGGTTTATTTAAAAAAATAGTATTTACTTATTATAAATTTAATTGAATATCTTGGTCAAAAGCATGATTTACTGGTGGCAACAAATTAAAAACCAATTATATTTATCAACCAATTTCAAATTTTAAACACATAACAACACTACAATTAAATACATATATGATGTGATGTGAACTTTTATATTATTTTAATTATTACCTTCACATAGCACAATTACATATCAACAATTATACAAAATTTAAATTTTAAACCTATTTCTAAATCTAACTTTTTATAAATAGTTACCAAACAAAGTTGTTTATTAAACCAACGATAAATTTGTGAGAAAAGCAAAGTTGTGGTAGTTGGACTTTTGGACAGGAAACAACTTTTACAAGCAAACTCATTATTTGACTTTGAGACATTAAAGGATGCTAGGTAACGGTAGGTCCAAGACCAAGAACACAAACTTTATTTAATTAATAATCTAATTATTATTTCAATCTAACAATTCATTGATTACATGTATTATAACATTTATTCATTTTGTATCCGGGGTGCAAAAGTCAATTGTTATTTCTTCGCTGTCTATTAAGGGCATGTTTGGCTTAGTTAATAGATTTAATTTAAGATCCTAAGCTCAAATTTATACCCTTTTTAAAGTCCCCTAATAATTGTATGGAAAAAATTAGGTGTTCCAGAAGTACCTGAGTTACTGCAGGCTTAGACTAATTATGTATCCGAGTTATGTCAAGTAGCAATAAATATTTGTCTTTATGAAGATGACGTTTTTCTTAATTATGCCCAAACAAGGATATATCTCTACTAAGAAACAAAAGGATGTACCTTGTGCAAGTTGCATATTAAATTGAAGGAGACTGGGGATAATTCTTTACATTGTAGAATGACTGTGGAAATGTAGAATGACTGCGGAAATGCTAAATATATAAGGGAGGTTTTATGACCAATTTTATGCATTTTAAAAAGTTTAGGACCGACTTGTATATGAGCAGTAGAGTAGGGAATGAATATTCAACTTTGTCCAAAATTCGTCTACAAATATCTCATCCAAACATGCATGATATGTGCCATACAAAAACAATAAGTGGCTGTTTGATTCTTATTATTGCTATTGCTTTATAATGATAATTATAATAATGTGAAATGAATAATATATATTTAATAAGTTTGAAATTTATAGTTATAAATAAACATTAGTTAAATCAGTCGGGGTGAAATTATAAAGAGATTCAAATAGGCTTTAACTAATTCCACACTAACCCTTGAGTAAGTACATCCGTTCGTATCAGAGAGAGAGAGAGAGAGAGAGAGAGGGAGCAGGGTGGGGTGGGGTAACGGTAATCAATAGTAACTGAAGTAAATAGCGCATCTGTTGTGGGGGTTCTCTCTTTAATTGGCTTGCAGAAAAGCTAGAGAGAGAGAGAGAGAGAGCGCTTATATATGCTACTATCAGGTGTTTGAAGAGTGGAATAGCCGAGCAGGGGTCTTCTTCCATTGATTGATATACTAGTTTGAGACATTTCTTCAAATAGTTTTGTTGCCATTTTGACGTGTCCTAGTATTTCTTCTCCATATTCAATTCCTGGGGATCTATTTTCTGTGATCTTGTGCCGTATCTCTCGATTTCTCCTTGTTGGGTTTTCTCAAAATTCATGTGAAAGATTGAATTTTTGGTACCTCTTGAATATCGTGTTGATTCTTGCTTGGCATTTTGTTCTCTTGATTTGCTATTTCTCTGAACTGTTTAAATTGAAAAACTAAATTCACTGGGTTTCACACTTGAATCCCCAAATTCTGCGGGTTTAATTTACCCTTTTACTCCTCCTCTCTTGTCCTCGTCGAAGCCTAATCTTCAGGTCAAATCTGGAGCTTTCTTGACCTGGTCCTTTTTTTGAGCTTTCTTGACCTGGTCCTTTTTTTACTTATGTTATATATATATATATATATATATTAGGGTTCTGTTAAATCCTAGAACTGGCTTTGACTGCTAGCTTAAAGCAAATGGCTGGCCCTTTCCCTCCTTAAGATATGGGATTTTGATTTTTGAAAGCAAAGGTTTATTCTACTGAAAGCCTTTTTTTAATATATAGCTTTAATTTCTTTTGCTTTTTGGAGATTAGGGTTTGAATTCAGTCTCTTTTTCTGTGGTTTCTTGTTAGATGGGATAAACCGAAAAATTAACCTCTTTGATTGATTAGTTTTTCCTGAACATCTCTCTCATTCTTCCGGATTGAATTTACACAGTTCAAGGAAAAGAGAAAATTTTGATGCATATCTCACTTTGGAAGCCATTATCTCACTGTGCTGCTCTAATCTTGGACAAAAAGAGCAGAAGAAAGGATGATGCTGATAATTTAACGGGTGAAATCAAGAGAAACCCTTTAGTTTTGCGGAAATTGCAAGAGCATAAGCTCAAGGAGGCTCTCGAGGAAGCATCCGAAGATGGGTCTCTTGTCAAATCGCAAAACATGGCTTCTGATTCCATGGCTAATCAAGATGAGGGTTTTGGCCGATCGCGATCACTTGCTCGACTAAATGCACAGGCAGAGTTCCTTAGAGCCACTGCTCTTGCTGCTGAGCGTACATTTGGTTCCGAGGATTCCATTCCGGAGCTTGGTGAGGCATTCGCAAAGTTTCTCACTATGTACCCGAAGTATCGGTCGTCAGAGAGGATTGATCAGCTGAGAGCAGATGAGTACTCACATCTATGTGGTGCTAATTCGAAGGTAAGTCTTGACTACTGTGGATTTGGATTGTTTTCATTGCTACAAACTGTTCATTACTGGGAATCATCTACTTTTAGCTTGTCTGAGATTACTGCAAACTTGGGAAATCACGCATTATATGGGGGTGCTGAGAGAGGCACAGTTGAACATGATATAAAGACTAGAATAATGGACTATCTGAATATCCCTGAGAATGAGTATGGGCTTGTATTTACAGTGAGTCGTGGCTCAGCCTTTAAACTGCTAGCTGAATCGTATCCATTCCAGACTAACAAAAGGTTGTTGACTATGTTTGATCACGAAAGCCAGTCTGTGAATTGGATGGCTCAGAGTGCTAGAGATAAAGGTGCCAAAGTTAATAGTGCTTGGTTTAAATGGCCTTCTCTCAAGCTCTGTTCAACTGATCTGAGGAAGCAAATTTTGAACAAACGGAGGAGGAAGAAAGATTCTGCAGTAGGCCTTTTTGTGTTCCCTGTGCAGTCAAGGGTAACCGGTGCAAAGTATTCATATCAATGGATGGCTCTGGCTCAGCAGAACAACTGGCATGTTTTGCTTGATGCTGGGGCTTTGGGCCCCAAGGACATGGATTCCCTTGGATTATCTTTATTTCGGCCAGATTTCATCATCACGTCATTCTACAGAGTGTTTGGCTATGACCCTACTGGATTTGGATGTCTTTTAATCAAGAAATCTGTGATGGCAAGCCTTCAAAATCAGTCTGGACATGCTGGGTCTGGTATAGTGAAAATCACACCTGTATTTCCTCTGTACTTGAGTGACTCAATGGATAATTTTCCAGGATTTCTCGAGGACGAAGAAATCAATGGGAATGAAGTCAACTCAGAAGCTTGTCCAGGGTTGCCTGCATTTTCTGGTGCATTCACATCTGCACAGGTGAGAGATGTATTTGAAAGTGAGATGGAGCATGATAACAGTTCTGATAGGGATGGGGCAAGCACTATATTTGAAGAAACTGAGAGTATTTCCGTTGGGGAGGTAATGAAAAGCCCTGTCTTCAGTGAAGATGAATCATCAGATAACTCACTGTGGATTGATTTAGGTCAGAGTCCTCTAGGTTCTGATAAAGCTGGTCATTCAAGCAAAATCAATGTGGCCTCTTCATCACCACCAGTTTGGTTTGCTGGCAAAAAGTCTCGTAACCAAATTTCTCCAAAAGCATCAAAAATATTAAGGAGCCCAATATTTGATAAAGAATTGAATCCTGCACATCATGAAGACCCACATCATGAAGACCGTCATGTATTATCATTTGATGCAGCTGTTAGATCGGTGTCTCAAGAATTGGACCATTTCAAGGAGATTCCTGAAGAAGAACAGTATGATGGCGGAAACCAGGTTTCAAGAGAGTATAGAACTCCAGATCATCAAAATTTTCATGAAATTGAAGAAGAACCTGAGACCAGCAATCCACCGACTTCTGCTGTGAAAGAATTCAGTCACAACAACTTGTCTTCTGCTTCTAATCATATAAGCATACCAAACGGCTCTGCTTCTGAGATATTAGCCGACACACGGGACAGTGCCATAAGACGAGAGACAGAAGGTGAATTTAGATTGCTGGAAAGGAGAGAAAGAAGTAGGATAGCTGGTGGTAGATTTTTTGGGATAGAAGAGACAGAGCAGCCTGGAAGCAGGGGAAGAAGGGTCTCCTTTAGCACAGAAGACAATCACAGAGCTCGTTTAAGCCATACTTTGGAGCCGGGAGAATTATCAGCCACAAGCATTGACGATGAGGACTACATTAGCAATGGGGAATATGGTGAGGAGCAAGAGTTGGACAGGAATGAACCCGAGTTGATCTGTAGGCATCTTGATCACATAAACATGTTGGGTCTTAACAAGACAACCTCTCGGCTGAGGTTTCTTATTAATTGGTTGGTGACTTCATTGCTTCAGTTAAGATTACCAGGCACAAATGGGAAGGATAGTGAGCCACTTGTTCAGATATATGGCCCGAAAATTAAATATGAAAGAGGTGCTTCTGTTGCATTCAATGTGAGGGACAGAAATCGGGGTATGATTAATCCGGAAGTTGTTCTGAAGACGGCCGAGTCACATGGTATCTCTCTTGGGGCTGGCATCCTTAGTCATATAAGAATTCTAGAGAGCTCGAAACAGCAGCGAGGATCTTTAAGTATTGATGATACAAGTCTTTGCAAGCCAATGGAAAATGGAAAACAGGATGGTAAAAGTGGATTCATGCGGGTTGAGGTAGTTACCGCTTCTCTTGGCTTTTTGTCCAATTTTGAGGATGTGTATAAGTTCTGGGCATTTGTGTCTAAATTTCTGGACCCCGGCTTTGTCAAAGGGGGCTTGCTTACGCCTGTTGCAGAAGAGGTTGAAGCATGAGTTCTGAAATCTGTGCCATTACTCTATAGTTTCCCAAAGCCTCAAGGGGGAAGATGCAGAGATGTATTGCCAGTCGATGGGTCAATTTCAGGGGCAGACAGACGGTTCAAGCAAAAGTTAGAAGCATTTTGATTGGGCTCCTGCCCCCCTGCATCTTCTTCTCCTCCAAGTAGGTAGCTTTGTCATTCATGTTTTTATTTGCTTTGGATTTTTTCTTTTACCTTCTGGGATCTTGTAGATTTTAGAAATTTATATCATTTCATATAGTAATGAAAAACTCGAGCTGATATAAATGCTCATGAAGCCTCCATCTCAGAGTGAGTTACTGACCAAAATATTATCGTGCATGTGAATCCTCTTATTTTGCTTACTTCGTGCTATACTGCCATTACACACTCTTGATGAAGTATTTTATTTGCTCGCTTGTATTTTTCAGTGAAAGTTTTGAGATTGTGAAAGGGATCTCTCCGTTTTGAAGGTCTATAATTTGTCTGAATATGAGAAACAGGCTTAATCCGATAAATGCTCAAAACTTTGAACGGCATATTGTCCTGTTGTTTTACCTTATTTCTAATGTGATCACCTGCGCCTCTCCTCATGGTTGTGATTTCTCACTAGTAATTTCTTAGTTCAGGAAGCCAAAAAGTTGGGTAGCAGACACATGAGTGATCAAACATTCCTTTAACCTTTTCTTGACTAAAGTAGAACGGATTTGGTAACTTATGGGACTAAAATAATTATTGATCTTAAAGAAATCGCCATGCAATATTCCATCATTATGCCTAGTACTTTACTCGTCCCAAAAGAAAATTGAAAGCAAAAAGAGACATATGATAATGCATGATGGGAAAATCAGTCTTATTTGGTTGGGTCATTATTCAAATTGGGCCATATCCAATAAGTGTTGTTTGCCATGCAATGGGCATAATATGGAATTCTTGAATCATCATGCTTCTCTTTTGTTTTGTGGATTTTGTGGATTCTGCACTCTACAATAAGCTGAGGTAGGTAAATTGGTATCATTGGATAGTTTTGTAGACATATTCATCATGATTTAAACCCAAACCCAATTGTTATAATGTCTGCCTTTTGACCTCTTTCTTTTTCTTCCCCAAAAGAGCGTTAAGATGGTCGGAAAGGATGCACTTCCAACCAACAATGCTCTTACAGAAATGTTGGGTGCGTCCAATCTGATGAGCTCCGTCCGGTGATTGATTTGTACTTGATGTAAGGGAAGGGTTAGTGGATTTGTAATCTTGTTGGTCGAGCTTAGTTTTTGTGTCCAACTTGATTCAATGGTCAACTGAATCAAGTTGTACTGTGCGATCTATTTGACAAAACGGTGTTGATTGATCTGGGACTTATCTAGTCTAGTTTGAAAATATAGCAATAATCCAGTTATACTTCTTTCAAATAGACCATTGTAAACATATAAATTTGTGTGTTTTGACTGTAAAAGCAAAAGCAGGCAAAATGTCCTAATGATTTCGGGTTTAAAACAACAAAACACTTAAACCTTACAGCAAAACAAAAGGGTGACATTAAGCATGGAAAGGAATTGAAAAATGTTCTTTGTGGGAGAAGCAGTCTCTGAAAGTAACTTTACAAAATATAAAGCAATAGAAAGTAGGGGGTTATGAACCGAACAATAATTATTGTAGGTATACATACATAGCTAGATGCAAACACACAAATTCAAGTGAAGTTTAAATTAAAGCAATCAGCCTCGTTGGTTTTATGTATAAAGAAATAATAACTTGAAGAACAGTTTATTTAAAAATAAAATAAAAGTAAAATGCCACTAATCGGCATAGTTCTTTCAACTTCTACAATCACACATTTGAGTTATTGGCTCGTTGAACTTGACTGCCTTCATGGGTCCTTGTTGAAAAAAAAATTCTACTACTCTAAGAGTACCGAAAAATATACGTGTGTGTTCAAGGACTCTAATTCTAGTATTATTGGCCATCAAGAACTTACATATATGTTCAAGGATCTTAATTTAACATAAAAATTGAGTCGGGTGAACTCGAATGTTGGTTCTTGATTTTATTAACAGGTAGACTATGATATTCTTGAAGTATTAAAATTTTGTTCGTCACTGTTCAACTTTCGTTCAAGCGGGTCAAGAAATTTTTTGTGCTCAAATCCTTTCTTTCTTTAGGTCTGAGACTGTAGTTGCTTGAAACCAAGAATCTCTTTGTACTTAAGATTTGATGCTTAACATGCCATGACTTGATAGCGTGATATTGATAATTTGTACTTAAGATTTGATGCTTAACATGCCATGACTTGATAGCGTGATATTGATATGCAAGTGTAACAGTCTGCTCTAGTTTCCATGAGGTGCTAAGCCCGATGCACAAGAACGTCTTTGATACGCATTTTTTTAATCCAAAAATGTACAGTCGAGAGAAAAGTAAGAGGGCTTCTTTTGTTAGATGCTTAACACACAAGTGATCAAGCTTTGTAGAAAGACTCTTGATTGATGACCGGTGCTTTTTTGTTGCGTAAATTTGCTATTGTAGTTTGTTAGTTTATTTCTCCTTTTGTTTCTTTGTTGTTGGAAAGGGTTGATCAGATGCTTGACATCTCCTTAACAGAGCTTGATCAAGTTTTATAGTGAATTTCCATCAATCAAGGCAAGCAGCATAATAGTGGGCATGAGGAAAACCACTGTAGGGATAGGAGCAGCATAACAGCGTTTGATACGCATTAATGCATATTAGTAGCAATACGTTAAATAGTGTTATTATATTTTCATTCTCTCTCTGTGAAGTCGTACTCACATTGCTGAACATAGCATACAGCTTCATTTCTCGAAAGCCAAACTGCAAGTGGAGTTCTTCAGAGTAGAGACGTTCTCCATAACTGAAGTGTCCTTACAAGTCAAACAAAAGAATTTTGGGGAAAAAAATCTGGGTAGAGCATCGACCACCCAAACTATCAAGATGAAAGTAAAATAGAATGAAAACAAGAATTTTTTAGATGCTTGATTTCAGGAGCATAACACTGCCACTTCTCGGATTGTTTCCAATCGGGGTGTAACCAAAAGATGAAATAAGAGGTAGTCGAAACTTGATAATCTCTAAGCGAAGCACTATTATTTATTTATTTATTATTATTTTTTTGAGGATTATCAAAGGATTTTTTCTAAAATGAATAGCCCTAGAAGAGGGTGGCTAAACCCCACCGTGGTTTCCATTTTCCGATGCCTATTCCACAAACCAGTTAAAGTGTGACAAATCTTAAATATTTGGGAGAATATTTAATGATAAATAAATAACATTAAGATATGAAAGTATAACACATTATAATTACCGTATTTATTTTTCAGGAGTGCATTTTGAAAAAAGCTGTAAAAATTATTTTGTACCCCTGTAAATTCAATATCCTCTAAATTTTTTTAGCAATTCCTACTTATCTATATGAATCTTTCTCTTGCAAAATCAGCCCTTTGTTGGCTTTTCATAGGAGAAGATATTGGTTTCATCAATGGTCAAATTTGCTGCCATGCACTTGCGTCCTCGTACGAACCTTTCTATTGTCAAAGTACTGAAACGGCATTGATTTCACCAATGATTGGCATTGAAATTTGATGTCTCTAACTATTAACTGGGGCAATTTAGAGTAAATGAGAAGATTTTATTTTTTGTGCTACTTTTCTTAAATTTTAATTTAATCTTTGTGTGTGAGAAATCGTCCGTATTTGCAGATTACATGAATGAAAATTTCAACGGCAATGGCCCCAAATTGATGAAAGTACTAGTTTTGCAATTAAAAGTTAAAACAGTAGTGTGATTGTCAAAATTCAAACAATAGATCTTGAACTGCAAAGGTGAAAAACTACGGGGACCATACCTGCAAAAGAACCAATCAAATATCTTTGGGTAATTTATAGTTAGCGTCCCCAACCTTTCAACAATATTGAGATTACGTCTCTATCCTCTGATTTTATTCTTGTGAGTCCCTAAACTTTTAAAAGTATTACACTTAACGTCTCTAAGACCGAAACCGTCTATTTCCACAGTCAAAATCAAGGGTATAATGATAAGATATAAAAAAATAAATATTTAAATATTTTTAGAAAAAGTGAGAGAGGGGGCCACCCTTTTTGACTACAGGAAATGGCATCAAAGGGCTGCCATTTTCGGCAACACCTGGGAGACTTTCCCCTTTTAATTGAAGCTAAAAGCTACAGGATACGACAGCAAATTCTGGCAGCATAAGGGGAGGAGACTCCCCCTTAAAATGACAGCCAAAAGCTATCGGAAATGGTAGCTAAAAATGCTGCACTGGGGAGAAACTCTCCTATAGCCAAAAATTGCCAAAAATGATAGCAAAAGTGCAACAATTTCTAACAACATGAGGAGAGACTCTCCTTTTTTGCTACCATCTCCAGTTCCAGAAATGGCAGCCAAAAAGGGGGAAGTGTCCCTCCCCCTTTGCTACCATTTCCGGCAGCTAAAAAGGGGCTGCCCCCACTCTTACCTTTTTTTTTCCAAACATTTAAATATTTATTTTTTCATATTTTACCATTATAATTCTAACTTTAACAGTAGAAATGGACGGTTTCCGTCTTGGGACGTTAGGTGTCATATTTTTAAAAAGGTTGAGGAACCATAGGAGTAAAATAAAAGGCTGGGGATGTAATCTCAATATAATTGAAAGATTGGGGATGCTAGCTGTAGATTACCCAATATCTTTTAACCCCAAAAAAAAAAAAAAAAATCAAATAACAGCGATTGCCATTTAGTTTTAGCCAAAAAAAAACTCTGCAACTTCCTATTTTCTTCGATAATTATCGCCATCTCTTCGGCTGCTTACACAAAATTCGGACCCTATTCAATTCTCATGCACGTAAAAGCATACACATGTTCGTCTTCATCTTCACAGTTTCAGTCGACATGGACGCCAATTGGCAAACACAAGATCAAAACCAAAACCTCTCTTAAACCCTTAACTCTGTCAAACTCATTCATGACCTCCGGCTTCAACGATGAAGTTCGAGAAGAAGAAAGGCTGAAGCTGAGCAGTAATCAAGAAAAAATCAACCTTCCAGTTGTAATCCGACGCGCGGGAGCCGTATCGAGGTACTTTTGGGATGGAAATGACAACTTTTGGGATGGAAATGACCTGAAACTTGTCTCTGTTAATGGGAGTAATGCGTTTTCTTTTCGGGATTTTTCCCTTGATTTTGGAGATGGGGTGCGGAAATTGAGCAGAGTTTGTGGGTATGCTGTGAGGGACTGCTTTCTGCCAACGAAGGTGACTGAAAATTACTTGGGATATGTGAGATGGAATTTCTTGCATAGAGTTTTCAGCTCTGCTCTTCAGGTCCTTGCAACTCAGGTACTTTCAAATTGGTTGATAAATTTCTAATGTAATTAAAAGATTAAGTCTTTGGGATAGTTTGGATAAGTCACATAGGGTTTTTAGCCCCATGCTGTTGTAGTTAATGTATCGAATTTTTGAGCTCCGGGTGAAGACTTACTAGGCTAGTTATATTAGCGGTTAATGCCTTGGATTAAACATTGATGATTTGGCAAATCCCAGTCTTAAATTAAGATTCTTGTTACACTGTAGCTAGTCTGTAGTTTGGACTTTGGCGGTAACTAATTAGTTTGAGTCTTTGTACTAAATATCTTATTATGCTGTTATGAATTTCATCTAATTTTGGATTATGCTTCTCATATAATACTTCTTTTCACACAAAAGTCAATACTATAGAAATTAATGGAATATTTCTTATGTGGATAATTGCCTTGACATGAGCTGTGGTGGTGAAAGACTAAAACACATGAAGTACTTAGTGCTTATATTGCATACATGCTTGTTCCGTTAAACTGTTTACTGATTATCTAACTTTACAATAATTTAGGTCTTGTTCTATTTACCATTTCAGATTTTTAGTTTTTAGTCTTTCAAAAGATTGGAAACCTATTTATATTCATATTCGTAAAAATACATTTTGAAAACAAGGAAAAGTTGTGTGAAGAAAATTCAAAATGACATTTTGTCATTTCGAGCTTTTTAGTGTAAAAATTTGAAACGTTGAAAACAAGGAAAAGAAATCGTTCTTTTCTTCTTTTCCTTACTATTTATTCTTGAAAGACAAGACTAAAAATGAATTCAAAACTGAAAATTGAAATATAAAGAGAACAGGCCCTTAGCTGCTAGCGTATCTTAAAGTCAAGAAATATGTATTTGATAGACGACGAGTGTGTTCATATAGGCATTATTATCTGTTGTTCATAACACATTTCAGTCTGTTATATATAGCTATAATAGTGATACTGAATGGGTATACTTAGGCTATGTTCAGGGCAATTGGGATTGGCAAATCTCATTCCTTTGCGTCAGCTGCTGCTTTAAATTGGGTCTTGAAGGATGGCCTCAGACGGCTGAACAGATGCATCTATGCTGCTACCCTAGCATCTGCTTTTGATACCAACTTGAAGGTATAACTTTGCACCTCAAGAGACTTTCTGCAACCAACGGGGGGGGGGGGGGGGGG
>CAVNYN010205986.1:0-12287 GCA_963692815.1 Nyctanthes arbor-tristis | reverse complement strand
ATTAACTTGCAAAATTCGTCCTTAAAATCAAGTTAGCTCTTTTGGGGGGGATCTTGAACTTTATTACGCTCTAACACGACATCAGAACTTTTATATTGTGAATCCTGCAGCTTGAACAGCTGTGCCCAGTATATGTTCAAGCAATGACAACTAAGAGGTCCTAATTCCTGTATGAGCACATTATTCCTGATAAAGTAATCACACTTCTCTTTCTAGATTTGTACCCTATTCGCAATTTTCTTCCCATCCACCTGTCCAATTCATGATCTCACCTCACTCAGTTTGTTGTCCCTACTATATGAATTCTTCCCTTGCAGAACAGTGAGACTATCTAGAGGTTATCATGCTTTGTTCGAGTGTTATATTTTCTTACCCCTTCCAACCCCTTGTAAATTGTAGCCAGGAGGGGGGGGGGGGGAATATTTAGAAAAGGGTCTGGGCTCGGGGTTTAATTTCTGGTCGACCAGGAACTTTGAAGTTGAATTAGGTTATTCTTGCACGTTCGTACCTGGAAACATCACACTTCATGAATTTTATAAACCAGTCTTTTATTTATTTTATATATTGTGTTGCAGAAGCGTGGCAAACTGCCAAGCAATTCCTTGAAGAGCTTTCAGCAGTTTCAGTTGTCACCGAAGAAGACATGGATGTGAAGCGTACTTAATTTCCTCTTTTACCTCCTGAGGTGGACTTAGTCTAGCGGTAACTATCTACCAGTACTTGGAAATATTTGATCCTACCTAGATTGTGCATTTTTTAAAAAAACTTGTGATTTACGTTTCATGAAACTTGGGAAAGTATGGTTGTTCCGCCTCTGTGTTGATGCTAAGAGGTTCTTATTTTCTTCCTTGAGTTCTCTCCGCTTTATAAGATGGTCCGTGCCATCTGCAGACAGACACGAGCAGAAAAACGAACTCCATCAACTTACATTGGTTGTTTAGAAATCGTGTGGTAAATTTGATGATAGAATATGGCATGTGGGGATAAACTAATTGGTGGGATTGAGTGTGATCTGAGAGATTCTTACTTTTTATTATTATAATTATATATATATGAGCAGAGCAGACGAAAGCTTAATCATGTAAATTAAAGGCAATTATCCAAAGTATTATCTGGTGGTTGTTTTTGCGAGTTTGACACCAAATTATAATCCGTAGGGTCATATTTAATTCTCTGGACTGCCAGTAATTTCCTCGACTTTTGACGTTTACATTTCATTAAAAAAGACATTTCTACCAAAATTGCTTCCAAGTAGGAGTATTTAAATTCCAAACTCGGTACTCCAAACCTGACCGGGAGTTCTACGAGCAAATATATCGTGTTCGAAACGCTTATTTCATTTGGGCGTTGATTGTGGGTTGGCAGGGTACATATTAACTATTTTATAATGTATATGCATACAATTATTTGAGTGCAGAATTGTTTAAATAATCATATAGAGCCAATGGAATGGGATGAAGCAGGGGTATTGACTGACATGAGATTTCGTGATCATATAATTTTGGACCCCTCTGGGCTGCTTCCCAAAGAGGATTCCCTGCAAATTTGCATGCCAAACATGTCTTGAATCTCTGCTGTTTCCTTTTATCTTTTTCAGATAACAAAGTACTTCTTATGAAGTCAATAGGTTTATATGGATTGAATTCAGGTACAAAAGTTCAGAAATTGAAGCTTGTTAAGAGTTATGTTAGTTACCAACTCCTTTCTTCAATCGCCTTTCACATTTTCTCCCTCGAGAACAATGATCTTTCAAATGACGAAGGATCTTTTCTTGTTATTATACACAAGAATTTAGTCAATACTGCTAATTGGAGAATAGGTGGTGAAGGTAGAATTTATTCATCTGTTACTGCTGTCTCTAATTAACTCTGTATCATATCACTTTCTAAGAGAAAAAAATGAGTACCTGATTGACCTCAGAGGACGCGACACACGTCATTATTTTTAGCTCAAGAATTAGTTACTTGAGGTGAAAACGTGGCTGATACTCTCGTTTTCAAGTTCAATAATGTCATTTTCTTAGTTTAGTATCTAAACAAACTTTAGATTGTTGCTGTAAACAATTTGTGCAGGTTTGGACTTTTCAAATTTGTGAGAGGAAGTCTCCTTTACCCCAACAATGTCATTAAAATGATCGCTTAAATTTTTGTGAAATGTGCATAACTCCAAATCCTAGCTTAAAATTTTCATTATACTGCTAGCTAAAGTCTTTTCCAACTAGGATTTTAGGTAATTTTTTTGGTTGTTTTGGGTACTGAAGAATTCAATAATCATAAGAGAGTGAAATGAATAAAAAAAGCTCGAGTAGAGAGACTACTCAAGAAGTATATGTACTTCTACATGAACCAGTAGCAGAAACTCTATATTCTTCACGGGCCCTTAATTAATCAAACCAAGCATAAGCTGTAAAGATGCTAGAGTGCCAAGTGTTTTTTAATTTTGACAAAGATAACCAAGAAAAGAATATATGGGTAACTTGCAGTAACAAGAAATCTATCATTTTCAAAATCGTTTTTGTCCAACTGGAATCAGCTTTGATCAAATTCGGACCAAAACAATAATAATATTTAGCTTACCTAAGCTGATAATGCTAACTAAACAAGGGTCAACTCTACTAGGGACCCTATGAAAATTTAATATAATATAAAATCACAAGACATTGGTCAATAATTAACCAATCACTTGATCTTTACAAATCGCCGTGATCAGCGTTTCCATCCTTTATATTATTTCCAGTTTTAAATATAAACAGTTTGTTATGAATGGTCCCTCTTTATAAAATTAAATAAAGATTTTACACACATGCACGTACAGTAGTTGATGCATCTTCTTCTGCATGATAAACAACTGGCTTTATTTTTAAATTGGGATTCAAATTAACGACAATATTGTGATTTTTCTGTCATTTTCAGAACTTAATCCAAAAAGATTATTTGTTTATTTTCTTGAATCGTTCAAAATATAAAAAGATTCTTAGCAGACAACAGTCTTTTAGAAAAGAGTATAATGCAGTATTCAAATTCAGCAGTCTTCTGGAAAATAATAAAATTAATGAGGTCGATTGGAGTTTGGAGAAGAAGATGGGGCTGTAATGGTCTTTTTCACTTTGGTAACCCCAGTTGTGAATAGTAAAATGCCTCCCCCCAAGTCAATGCAGAAATATTATTTTTATTATTGTAGAGATAATTTTTTTGTAGGTGTTTTGGGGATTAACAGTTGATGATCATTAGTCATTTCAGATTCTTGAATGGTGATTTCTGAAGTAGTATTGAATTATGTGCTGGGGATCTGTAATCTTCACTTTCCCAAAAGAAATGCACATAAAGAGAAGAACTTTACTATGTACTGTCAATAAAAAAGAAGTTTTTTTTTTCAATTAATTTCTCCATCACAATTACACTAAATCCCAGAAACTGAACAATCCCATTCCCAAATCTTTCTCTGATGGTACTTACACAGTCAGTTTTCACTTAGTAGTAGTGGTACATACCCTTGTCTTGTGTCTTGTTTTCCTCACTGAATAAACCATTACCAACGCTAATCAGTTGCTTAACTTCCTCAATGTCATACTGCAGTTGGCTGCTCCCTAAAATCCCATTTGCCTTTTGATCAGTGAAAGTGAGAAATGGGTCCACACCAGTACTGTTATCTCCACTGAAATTTCCATAATCAAGAATGAACTTCTGGTTTTCTAGAAACCCAGTAGTACTTGACACAAGTCCCTCAGGACCCCCAATTTCTTCTTGTTTTACAACTCTTCCCGGCGGGCTGATGATCTGGCTGGAGCTTCCATCGGATGATGAACAACTTGCTTCGGTGCCCCCGAACACCAGCATGTTTTCTTTCATGACCGGAAAATTATTTTTCAAATCCATTAAACCCTGATCCTGATTTTGTTCATAATTATAAGAAGAATACTGATAATTGGTGGTTAATGGGATACTGTTGTTACTGCAATTGTAAAGAAAATTCTGGGAGAGTGTAGAAATCGACTCGAGGCCGGTGAAAGATTTGGTCATTGGCGTGTAAAATGAGCTGAAATCCTTGTATAACTGGGACAGGCTCGGTAGAGCCTGAGAATGAGTAATTTGGGTGGGAAGAGTGGCAGAAAAAGGTGGGATATTCCCTTGGTTTGATTGAATCATTCCCATTAGCTTCTTCTTCAGCTTGGTGTTCCAGTAATTCTTGATATCATTATCAGTTCTCCCTGGTAATTGTGCCGCTATGATTGACCACCTGCATTTGTTACAAAAATGTTCAAACAAATATGTTCCAACGAGAAACTCTTGAACTTTTTCATCACACAAATATGAACAGGTTTGCATGCATGAAATTGTCCAAAAATAGTAGAATCCCCTGATACAGCATTCAAATTTCCATCACACAATTTCTTTTTCCTTTTTTGGTTACAGCAGTAAGCAGATGATAACTTGGGAAATCTTAATTAGGTAACTGCTTACAAAAATTTGGAGACAGATCCTGATTTTTTAAGACATAATTACCCACAAAACAGAAAAGACAGGAATGATTACCTGCTTCCAATGCTTGCATAAAGGGTGCAAATAATTCTGTCTTCTTCATCAGAAAACTCTCCATGTTTAATGTTTGGTCTCAGATAATTAAGCCACCTTAGTCTGCAGCTCTTCCCACATCTCTTTAGTCCTGATTCGAGACACCATCAAATGCAAGTCAAAATCAGACAAAAAAAAAAAAAGACAAATTTTTTCTTTCCTTAAAAAAAACATTGAAGATGTTTAGGTTTTTCTTACCAACTTTTTGAGGGAGAGCAATCCAGTTCCCACCAGTTCCATATTTCTCGATGAACTCCTTGAGCTTGGCATCTTCTTCAGGAGACCAAGGTCCCTTTTTCACATTTGCTTTGTCACAACAAGGAGCTCTCCCCATCTCTCTCTATCTCTCTCTCCCCCCAGAAGGATATGCTTTACAACTATATATGTTGTTGCCCGTTTGAGAAAATTGTCCCTTTATCCATCTATAAAATTGACTTGGTGCGTTGAGGCTTTAGGCTTTTTATTGAGAGACTATGGTTGGGAAACAGTAAAGAAATGATTAGTACTTTTCTTATGGAGTTTCCAAGTCAAAAGGATTGGGCTGTTTAATCGGCTTTAACTTGTTGTGGAACAGTTCGGACACAGAAGTTTACATCCCAAATTAATTACAAGTTAATTAATTAATATTCAAAATCTTTCTTGAAAAGTAACCACTTGACAGTAATTAATCAGTGGTTTACATAACACATATTATTATCTTTTTGTATTTTACCCAAATTAAAAAGAAAAAAATCGATAAATAGCCGGCGGGGTTTCATCTTATGATCAGAAGGAAGAAGAAAAAGTTTTATTTGCAAGTTACAGATTCTTGATTATTTATAAAAGTGATGAACAACAGGCAAAACCCTAGTTTTTAGCAGAACGAATTGGCATGCAACATGTACAGTAGTAGATGGAAAAAGTAAGATCTCATTATTGAACATTAATCCTGAAGATCAGTGATGAGAATGATCATAAAATGTCTTTAGATTCCAACAAGTTGCATTCATTTGGATCTTCAGGTGTGCTTTCTTTTGGATTGACTCATCAATCTGCAGCTATAGCTTCTTTTGAATTGTCACTTTTTAACAGTCTGCTAGGCCAACTATTTTACAGCTCCCTACTATTCTACATTATTACGAGTGCTGTAATTAATTACCTAATTAATTAAGGAAGATTATTATTACGCTTTATATAATTTGAAATAATGATCAAGGATGATGACAATTAAGGGCCGATTGATCTATAAATAACAGCATACTTTTATCAATCGAGCTTAATTATATTAATATTTCGCTTGTAACAAATAATAAATAGCGTTTACTTTGATATGTATTATTTGAACTTTTAAAAAATATATATCCATGAATACTCATATAGGAACTATCTGACTTGCAAATCATGATGCATGTGAACACGTCATTAATTAAAGACAGTTTGAAGAGTACTTTGTGAAACCATAATTTTGCACTAAAAAAATACCTACTCTTAATGTTTCAATTCAAATTCAGTTAATCCTTTGTCTTTTTCTCCTTGAACATGGAATCATTTGTTTAAAAAATGTACATAAGGAAAGGGCAATCTTGAAAACTAAATTATGTATAGCATTAAATAATATGGGAAAGTAGACTAGTGTCCTTAATCCCCATTGACATTGGAACATCAAAGAAAACCATACTCCTTTTTCTGTGTTTTTCTTACTTTTTACTCATCAAAGGTTGGCTAACTAAATTAGAAGAAAAAAATTATATATAAGTCGTAATTCATTATTATTATTAATTAACAGCTGTTAACTATATAAGAATTTTTAATCATTACTTAATGATGATTTGCCTATCTTAATTTTCACTTATTTTTCTACTTACTTCCGTACGATCCTCTAAATTTGTAACTCTCTTGTGTGTTTATAAAGGGAAAGTGCTTACATTATTTTAATACCCTAAGGGTAAGATCCACATCTTGATCATATCAGGTATGACTTTGCATATGGTAACATATTTTATCGCGTATATGCAGGGCGGCCTGCCAACACATCGTGTTTTTATCCAATGTATTTAGATTCAAATCTAAGTTTGTTATACAAGTGATTATATTATATATTCTAAGTAACTGTGTAACGTATGCACTTACAATGCCTTTGGGTAAAATGTGTATATGTTATACCGGTTGAGTTGATGATCTTCACCCTTTGCTAATATATAAAACAAGTTCAAAACTTTCATTAATTCTAGGGTTAAAAGCTTAGTTAATTAATGACTTTTCAAATTAGAGGACTTGAATGAATGAAAGTTCACGTTTGCGTCATCATCATCAACAGTAAGTAGTACATGACTACTGGGGAATTATATATGTGTGTGTTCACTGTTCAGTACAAGTTTCCAAATTCCTTTTCTTTCAATAAAGAAAGACAAAAATTGGGTATGGTAATAAATATCAAGTCAAAAAAAAGGAACTTGGACTGGGATTCGATTCGATTAAGGGGCCAGATAAGTTGCGTGTAATACTTGTACTAGTATAGTCTATGAATGAACATTTTTGTTTCCTTGCCCCATATGGCCTCTTCTTCAATTTCTATTTATCCATCCATGCATGTATCTTGTAGCTCTTTGTGTAATTTCCGTTTTTAACTTTAACAACCTAAATAAAATTCGGTTCTCAGATGCATATATATCCAATATACTTTACTTGTCTGGTCTTGAACATCGACAATTCTTAAATATGTATGTATGATTCAAATCGAGTTGAGTCGAGTCAAGTGCAGCTAGAGGTGTAATGGTTGGTCCACGTATTGGGAAGCTGTCTTGCACTTTTGGCAGCATTATTAGTATTAATTAAAAATGTTGTTGTAACGAGAGAAGGGGTTGCTTGTGTAGTTTCATCTGCTACACGAATTTGAAAGGGAAATTATTAAGGGCAAATGATAACGTTTGAATAAATCAAATCTATCACATCAAAATCAATCCATTTCATGGTGTGTAAGTCAGATCTGGTTGGTGGATTTTTGGTTTGCCTTTTGAATTTCACACAAACTGAAAACCTTTGTCAACGGGTCGGGTTCTTTCTCGGGTCATACAAACTCTACAAGCTAGTTGTTTTGGTCACTGCTAGTGCTATTTCTTCTCCAACTTCCCTACATGAGTTCTTGCATGTTGGAGACTAGAGAGGCGGGGCTTTTCTACCCGGTTGACCAAAAGGGCAAGAAAAGTTTTTTTCTTTTAATCAATTTGCATGTATGATACTTGAATAATGGGATTAATATCGTGTTTCATATGAGAAGTTTGGCAGTCATAAATAATGAGCCATCATTTATGGTGTAGGAATAGACCTCGCAAGAAATCAAAGTATTCAAATTAATTACAATACAAATTTGACCAAAACAAGAAGAATTAGACAGTAATGAAAAAGTGTGATTCAGGTTTCTTCTTCTCCAGCGGACTGAAGGTGGAATCAAACCTTGATCAGGGCTCAGATTTTGTAGTGTCAATAGTTACCAAATCAAGTCTTCTTTTCGACGAAGAGCAGCCCAACATCAACCCTACAACCAACTTCTATGGCAACCCAAATAAACCCACAAAGGCAAAGGCACTGTTGTTTCACAATACAAAACACGAGGCAGTGAGGTCTTGGGTGGTCTGGAGAATGAGACAAAATCAGTCAATAAATTGAAAGTCAGCCAATTAGTCATGAAAGGTAAGCAATTGATTTACAAAACCTTTCAATTCTTAAGGCAATTCCATCGACCATCTAAGGAAAAACGTAAACCACTTGTCTAGTTACCATGTCAAGAGGAAAGGGTATGATTGGGTAAGTCTTTTAGAGCAACTAAATATAGTTGCTACAATTACACACAAAACTCTTGGTCCAACATCGACTCAGGATGACACATTTGACACTATTAACATTTTCCAGTCAACAGCTTTCGCCTATGGAATTAATTCGAATCCGACAAAATATATATCCATCATTGCCCCGGGTTTATTAGGTAGCATAAAACCTAACATATGGGAGTCTGGGAGCTCCTCTATGTTCGCTTTATCCATCAGCAACTGTGGAAGTTTGTATAGTGAACAATTACAGTAGTGAAGTAGCGACCATGCGTGAATTGGTATATATAGTGATGGGTACATAAAAACTCAAACACAGAAGGGCTTGCCTTGCAAATGAGTTATTACTAAAGAGTAATGTTATATAACACTACTGGTAGTTAGCACCATATATTAATACGATATTAAATGATATGGTAGATCAAGTAGATTATTTATTCATGCATTTAATTTCATCTATTATTATATTCAATACTATAGTATTATTCATTATGGAAAATCCATTAGAAAAGGACAAATTCACTTTTATAGAAGATTTTGCCAAATGAATTTATGAAAAAATTTCAAATACTTTAAAAGTACTAAAAACTTGGTACTCTATTCAATGAGATTTAAGACAAGTCGATATAAAAGTCCCACTTAATCAATTAATTGAGTCCTCCATATCTACTTGACTACTTGTTAGTTCCCTTTGGAATGATTAAACCCGATACTCTTAAAATTCTTGAAACTCTCCTATGAATTTACAGTATTACATTTGCAATTTTAAAACTGTTAATTTTATTTTAAAGCTAATGAGAGATACCTAGGCTTTTCCATCTAGCGTAAATCTATCAAATTTAAAGGGGGAAAACTCTTATCGAATTTTTATAGAAGTGTGTTGAAGAACGTCCCGTCTCCAATAGTAGGTGTTATTGTAGTCATTCATGGGCAAAATTTTTGGCCATGAATAAATATATATAGGGCTTTGGTCAAGTCAAACGCGAGCCTGCTTGAAATATGTAGTCCTGAAACGCCAAAACAACTCACCAGAGTTTTGACCAAAACCAATAAATATCTTAAATCACAGTAAATATCATTAACTAGCCATTTAATTTGGTGAATTTTAGTCCATCCGTCTTAAAAAGATATTTTTTTTAATCTGTCCTAAAAAGATATTTCTCTTTTTTTTAATCCATCCCAAATTATATTCCTATTTTCTAAGTTAATTTTTTAGTTTTCTAATATACCCTCATTTATTGTGCATTGTAATTAATAATAAAGAACAACTAAATTGAAATATTAAATAAATCAAAGCGTATATTAAGAAATCAAATCAATTAACATTGAAAATTTTGACTGGTCAACTCAGCCAATCCATGCAAGAATCCGCTACTTGATTTGGAGAATTATTTCACATTTATTTATTACTTTTCTGAGTACACAATTTCTATATGATTGTTAATTCATTCTTTGTATAGAAATTTGTCTTGTATAGGTTATTTACTTATCATTGTTACAGATTCATTTTTGTACCATAAATACCGTGTAAATCACCATTGAGAATACATTAAGCAATATTATCACTTTTCTTCACAAATTCTACTTCGGTCATACACCTTTATTGAATCTCTTAAAGAAAAGAACCCTACACTAGACTCATCAAAATACTAAACTCTTAAAGCTACTGAGTTAAGGTGAGCTCCATTACCAGGTTTTCCCACCTAAAACACAATTTCTCACTTTTTTTTTTTTTTTTGGGGCGGGGGAGATTAGAAAAAACCGTGGGTTTTCAACCCCATTTGAAAACATCATGTGTGAATAGCCAAGTTTGGAATTATCAGATGTTCACAAGAGTATATCCCTTCCACCAACGAATTCCCCTCCTGCAAATCCCACCATTCAACCTCTCCATGCCTATTTCTTAACCGCGACCTCCTCAATCGTCGCTGTCGCGATCGCCATTGTCTATCACAGATGCCTCCATCGCTGTTGTTGCCGCTAACTAAGTTTCAGACTGCCTCATCACAGAGGCTCAATTGGGACCTAAACGTGAAATTGATAAAGTGCTTCTAATCTGTCAGTCTTCAGATTCCAAAATTATTTCTTCTTTCCTCCACCACTACCAGCCTTTGCTCATAAAACTAAGACCAATACATAAACTATGTACACAATTCTATAGATAATTGTAAGAGAAAAGTCATATGGCTGACATATGCAAAAGAAAAATAAAACATTTGTTGTAGCTTAATTATCCTCTAGGCCAAAGAGTTTGGAGATTTTCTCCATATCAAGATTTCTAAAATCGATGTTGGAGATGGATCTGCGATAAAGATTAGATTTACTCTCTTCAACGTGGTTTTGATGAGTTGTTTTGATGTATTCAATGATTTGGCGGTGTTTTGACGAGTTGTTTTTATTGTGACTCGGTGTTTTGACGAATTATTTTTTTGTGACTCGGTGTTTTAGAGTTGTGTTTGATTTGACTTGATGTTTTTGGCGAGTTAGTTTTGTTGTGACTTAGTGTTTTAGAGTTGTATTTAATTTAAGCGTTTTTGTTGTGATTTGGTGTCTTGACAAGATGTTTTTATTGTGACTCAGTGTTTTAACGAATTGTTTGGTGTGACTCAGTATTTTGGTGAGTAGTTTTGGTGTGATTCGGTGTTTTTAGCGAGTTATTTTGATGTGAATCAGTGTTTTAGCGAATTGTGATTGTTGTGTTGTGAATTGAGATATCGCAATGTAAAAACAATTAAAACACTTGATTTTTAGAAAAAAACCATCATGTACCTTAATTTTAAAAAGTGTATAAACAACCTTTGTATTTTTCTGATCAGTGGAGTGTTTGTGGGTGTTGTATGTCCTTACGTCATTTATTTTTTTTCTTAATAACATATATATTTGTATATATGGTAACTGATATATATATATTGTTTTTATTAATGCTATTAAAAGTGTAGTATTGATTACCTTTACTTTTTCGGTTAATATTAATGCTACTAATATCATTATTGTATTTGACTAGTATTATTTTCTTTTCTTTATTTACTAATCATACATTATATTAGCTGGACAGATACAACCACTCATCTTCCCAGCCATAGTATATATAATAATGTAGATGGGCTATGCGAATTTTAATGCCGCTAATAATGCTTGTCATGCCCCTAACTTTATTACCATATTATCTTGAAATATCGGTAGGAGAAGCGTTATCTCAATTCAAAATCGAGGATGAGACTTTACAAATACAATTAAAAGTATTGAGACGCTTTCACTGCGCACTCTGATAATTAAATGTATTGTAGACTACCCATAACGAAACCTTGACCACACACTGAAATATCGATCACATATATATATCTTATCCACATTTGCGACGATCCAACTATAAAGCTCTAAATCCAATACTTACAAGATTTTTAGGGGATGATGGGTGAGTACAAAGTACCTAGTGAACAATAAACGTATATTAGCTCATGATGGAATAAAAGGAGGCTATAATACCACAAGTTAGCCAATCAAAAGCACAAGTTGGGTCACTACTAGCTTAGCCTCTGCCCGTAAGTCATACGATACCAATATACAAAATGGTCAAGACTACACAGTAAGTTCATACAAAACAATACAAGTACAATGCAAAATGGATAGATAGCGCCACTAGCGATGCCCAAAGAAAGTAAGAAACAATGGTTTATCTAAAAATAAGTGTGCACACTTAAATATTAGAGGTCAAGAAATACAATAGAAGCATGAGAAACAATTAGACACAATCAATTATCGAAGGTATAAGTCTCAAAGAGGTAGAGAAAGCTAAGACACGGGTAATTCACGTCAAATATTCCTCGAATAATCCCAAGTGGAAAAGTGTCATTAACGCCTTAATATTCCTTAATTAAAGCTATTTCTCAAGTTAAGATCTAACTATGTATAG
>CAVNYN010205983.1:0-25378 GCA_963692815.1 Nyctanthes arbor-tristis | reverse complement strand
TTCTTCATAATTTCTGGATTAGCTATCACGTTTCTGAGTTGTTGAATTTTTCCATTGAGTTTTTGGTGTGTTAGTATAGGATTTACAATCTTGCTGGCCTAAGCCTCAATTAGAAATCACTTGAAATTTGCATATTCTATGTTTTCAAATATCTTTTTATCCTTTTTCCTTTTTTTCCCCGGGGCGTCGGAGGGGGGATCTTGACTACTTTCAAGGGCTTGGTTGCATGTTAAAAAAAAAAAAAAAAAAAAAAAAAAAATGGGTTTTACCTTTTTAATTATTTTATATAGCTACAACAGGAACCAGGCCAAATTATTATTGGGGATTAATTTCACACGTCTTTATTTTGTTATGAAGGTTCATGATAAACTTCTTCTTTATCAGACAGCATGTAATGCATATAAATTTAAACACAGGTTGCACTGACTATGAAGACTTCTCCTTAAAAACTTTGGACTCGGTCTATCCCAAGAGCTCATGCCAATGGCGTTCCCTGGAAAAAGCATCTCTTCAAGTATCATCCACTGCTAGGGGTAAAGTGTTTAAATAGTTAATAATAATAAAGAAACATTGTAGTTTTCTGAGCCCATGAAGATAACCTAATGTCTGTAAAATTTCCATTCAGCTTCAACACAAGCCTTGACTGAGGAACTTGCAGAGGATAAGCATAAGGATCTCCCTGCAAGTGGTGATGCTATACGTCGGAGATTTCTTGACTTCTATGCAGCAAGAGGTCACAAGATTCTACCAAGTTCTTCTCTTGTGCCTGAAGATCCGACTGTTTTGTTGACAATTGCAGGAATGCTTCAGTTCAAACCTATATTCCTTGGCAAGGTGCTATATGTGCTTCCTTAGCTTTAAATTTTAGGTCAAGGTGCAATGCTTATTAGATTGAAAATAAGTGCTCCCTATGCTTTTGCTCTCTATCAATTTTCTTCTCCTTTTCCTTTTATTTATTAATTTATTAATATAATTTTCAGCTTGTGTGTGGAGATTTGTCATGAAATTATAACCCAAATTATAAATGCTTGCTAAAAGAATAATGCTTTATATTAGTATCCCCCTCACTTCTCCCCTATCTTAAAAGACCTTAAACTTTGTGTTCTAATTTGAAATAGAAACAACTGATGTATCAGGTTAAGGAAATAGATCATACCATAGCATGCTGAGTGCTTATTTCATGTGAAAAATACTTTTTACGTTTCATCTAGTTATAGTTGATGATGCCAATTACAACAATATCTAATACCCTGCAGTTATACAGCAGGGGAAGTGACACCCACTAAACCATCTCTAGCTCAAGTCCAGGAGTACAATAAAATAGCCACAGCAAATGCTAGTAGACTCAAAGACCATGACAGCTATCACTTACATGTGTTACTTACACTGTATATCTTTTTCCTTCTCTATTTTATTTGATACGTCAGCGGAGCTTTATTCTTAACAAAAGGGATGTCAATTTTAACTGCCAAGATCTATTATAGATGTTATGGAAAAATGTGTAGCTGCTCAACCAATCAGTTGTAGACTCTTCCTAAACTTAACAAATGGACATTTTTATTTCAAGCAAAAGAATTTGTGATTCATACAGCTGATACTTTTGATTTTTAGTTTGACACATTAGCTTACGTTGTTCAGGTGCCCAGAGAAGTACCCCGTGCTGCAACTTCTCAGAGATGTATTCGTACTAATGACGTCGAGAATGTAGGCCGAACTTCACGACATCAGACATTCTTTGAGATGCTTGGAAATTTCAGCTTTGGTGACTATTTCAAACAAGACGCTATCAAATGGGCCTGGGAGCTTTCGACGTTGGAGTATGTAATAACTTTGAACGAAACTTCATATTCTTACTTATTTAATCGGAATTCAGTGGAGATATTTTAGAAAACTAACTCTTTAACCTTATATAGTTCTGCCAATCAAATAAGATTTTGTCACCTTCTCTTTTGCATTGCATCCAAGCCTCTGTTGGTTATATGTCTCGCACCTAAATTATGTCATCAACATGTAATATGTATTGGGGAACCTCATCCTAAGAAATGCTTGTATGCGTACTCATGCATTTCATAAGATATAGCAAGGTTTATTCCAACAAATGGAGGTAATATTAATTGATGATAAATTAACAGAACGACTTGGTTGTATCTTGCGTCAACAAAAGGAAATCCACATACAAAGTTATTTGTACTAAGAGGGACAGTAAACCAACTTTCATACACCATATTGTTGTTATTAAGGATTTATTCACAGTCAAGCTTCCATGGATTCAACAACAAATTGAATGGAGACTTGGAAAAAGGATTGTAGTTTTTTCGTTTGATTCTTCCTGATAAAACAAGTTATCATGAATTACAGTTTTACTTATCTATCTACCGTATATGCACTGCCGCCCTTGCTGCAATCTATGTCATATTTTGTATGAGTTGATGCATATTTCTGTTTTCATTGAGTGGGCTTGATAATGAAATCAGTTGAAGAAGTTGAAAGTTCAGATTTCTTAAAGAATCTTCTTTAAACACATAATATTCTATTTGCATAGGTGTATATCACTGTTATCCAAATGGGTGAACTCATATACAAATAACAGAAACATTAACAGTGTTGCGTTGTTTGTTTCTTTCGTGCGTGGACTTGCATAGGGAGTTGGACCTACAGACCTCTCGCGAAACCTATAGATTCAAGAGCATCAAAAGTATAATTTTGGGTTGGAGGATGAATCTTCACATTATATATATAAATAAGGGGGCACATATAATAGCCCTCTGATTGTTCTTACCATTTTGATAGCTGAGTTAATCAGTTGGTAATCATGGAAGTGTCAACATCGAACTGAATGAATATGGTTTTTACCTATAGCCTAAACGTTCCTTTATGGCCCGTATATATCATTATTATCTTATTATTGTAGATATCACATCATATATTGACGTATAGTTGTGATTTGTAGGTTCGGGTTGTCCACTGATAGATTATGGATTAGTGTTTACACAGATGATGATGAAGCTTTTGCAATATGGCATGATGAGGTAAGCAGAAAGACTTAGTTTGTTTTTCAATTTCTTACGTTATCGTGGTAATAAGCAAAATGTGCTTATCCAGAAAGAATGTGTTAGTGCTACCGCTAACTTTCAAGTGAAGAGATGCATGTATAACACAAAGAGTCTTAATTCTTTTTGCTTAATATCATGAAAACATCCTGCATAGGCCATTAATGCAGATTGCCAGTCTCTTGGCTTACAATGAGTTAAATAAGCTCGCTTTGGGAGTTACTTTTCAAGAGACTTTTATATGATTGTCTACAGGAAAAACTTCGCTGTTAATTTTACCTTTCCCCCTTACTTTCAGATAGGAGTTCCTGCACACCGTATAAAGAAACTTGGGGAAGATGACAACTTCTGGACCAGTGGACCAAGTGGTCCCTGTGGCCCTTGCTCCGAAATTTATTATGATTTCCATCCTGAGAGAGGAATTACAGATGTTGTAAGCATTTCACATTAGCAGAAGAAATTTGAATTTTTCGGTCTCCTATCAACTCCATGCATTATTCATCACTTTGGCATTTTGTGGACTGTTCTTTTTTGTCTCTCAATATATCTGTTTACATATTGATATTCTTTTCTTTCTCATGTTTGAGGTGTATCAGGATCTTGGAGATGATTCTAGATTTATAGAGTTCTACAACCTTGTGTTTATGCAATACAACAAAAAAGACGACGGTTCACTTGAGCCCTTAAAACAGAAGAATATAGATACTGGGCTGGGTTTAGAGCGTATAGCCCGCATACTTCAGAATGTAAGTGCTGCCCCCATGAAACCTTACCTGTTTAAAGGATTAGAAGAAGCTTCTTATTCTTATATGGATGAGATGCCTTGTTTTGAGATAATTTAGTGTCTTCTGCTCTGCTACTCCTTACCTGGCTTCAAAAGAACCAGTATTGAGATGAGCAGAGTGATTGATTTATAGTTAAATTTAGTTTCTTTATCTAGTTACCCGAGTCTGTCAAAAGGTCATCTTATGTGTTAAAGTCCTTTTACCTTTTATTTGTCTTTTTGCAGGTCGAAAATAATTATGAAACCGACTTCATTTTTCCCATTATAGAGAAGGCCTCAAAATTGGCAAATGTTTCTTACCCTCTTGCAGATGAGTCTACAAAAACAAACCTTAAAGTATGTTGTGAAAAAATTTTGAATTTTTTTTTTTTTTTGGGGTTTCTTGTCAGTGAACTGATTAACTTATTTATTCAATTTTTGTATCTTTTACCCGTGTCTCTTAATTTGTTCAGATAATTGGTGATCACATGCGTGCAGTAGTCTATCTGATTTCAGATGGAGTTTTCCCGTCAAATATTGGGAGGGGATATGTGGTTAGGCGTCTCATCCGAAGGGTTGTTCGAACTGGCAGGTTGCTTGGTATAAAGGGAGATGGTATGGGAAACCTTGAAGGTGCATTTTTGCCGATACTTGCAGAAGAAGTGATTAAGCTAAGCGCCAACATAGACCCAGATGTAAAGACAAGAACTTCCCGGATTCTTGAGGAATTGAGAAGGGAGGAACTGCGTTTTGTATTGACATTAGAGAGAGGGGAGAAACTTCTGGAAGAAATGTTGACAGTTGCATTGTCCATGGCTCAGGAAAATGGGACTTTACCCTGTCTCTCTGGAAAGGATACATTCCTTTTGTATGATACATATGGGTTTCCAACGGAGATCACAAAGGAAGTCGCAGATGAACGTGGTGTTAGCATAGACATGAATGGTTTTGATGCAGAGATGGAGAACCAAAGACGCCAATCTCAAGCTGCACATAATACAGTTAAACTGGCAGTTGAAGATGGTGCAGAACTAACAGAAAATATTCCAGACACTGAATTTCTTGGTTATGACATCCTTTCTACCAAAGCAGTGGTTGAAGGTCTATTAGTGAATGGTAAACCTGTAATGCAGGTTTCTGAAGGAAATGAAGTGGAAGTGTTTCTGAACAGGACCCCATTTTATGCTGAGTCGGGGGGTCAAATTGGAGATCATGGCTTCCTGTATGTTACCAATGCTGGAAATTGCAAGGAAGCAGTCATAGAGATAAAAGATGTCCAAAAATCCTTGGGTAATATATATGTTCACAAAGGAACCGTCACCGAAGGTGTTATAAACGTTGGCAGAGAAGTTGAAGCTTCAGTAGATGCAAACCTGAGGCAAAGGGCAAAGGTATGAACTTTGGGATTCATCCATAAGTCCATCACTGCAACTCAGCTAGCAGCTAGCATTTTTGTGAAATTGGTACATGAGCAACCATAGCCAGTCATGATGTGCTTTAAGCCATGTTATATATTTATACAGCTAAAAGCTCAATTATATTTTGTCTGTGATTTGAAAATATTTCATTCTTTTGCTACTTTTTCCAGGTCCATCATACTGCCACGCATTTGCTCCAATCTGCCCTTAAGAAAGTAATAGGTCAGGAAACATCTCAAGCTGGTTCATTGGTGGCTTTTGATCGCCTCAGATTCGACTTCAACTTCCACCGGCCTCTTAAAGATGAGGAGATTATTGAGATTGAATGCCTGATAAATAAATGGATTGGAGATGCAACACTTCTGGAGACAAAAGTCATGCCATTGACTGATGCAAAAAGAGCTGGGGCTATTGCAATGTTTGGTGAAAAATACGGAGAACAGGTTCATACCAGTAATCTTATTTTTGTTGTTTCCACATACCTAATGTTGGCTATCAAATATTAAATCAAGAATTCGTTACTGGAATTTCTTTTTGGTTTTGAAACTATCTGCATTCTCTGGAAAGTTATTAATCAAATCACTATTTGTCGTTGCTCTTTGTTCTTCTTTTCCTTTGGCCTGCTGAAACTTTTGATCCTCGTACAAGGACTCATCAAATTGATCCTAGTTAGAATCTCTCTAGATTTTAACTGGAGAAATGCGCATACCCATCTGTTTCAAGTCAGTCTTTTTATTTGATGCTCCTTATTAATGCAACTTCTTAGGTGCGTGTTGTGGAGGTTCCTGGTGTATCTATGGAACTATGTGGTGGCACCCATGTCAGCAATACTTCTGAACTACGTGGCTTCAAAATAATTTCTGAACAAGGAATTGCATCCGGAATCAGGCGCATTGAAGCTGTTGCTGGTGAAGCATTTATTGAGTATGTTATTGCCCAAGATAACCACATGAAAAAACTGTGTTCCATTCTCAAAGTACGCTCTTTCTGGATGCTTTTCCTGCTATAGAACTTCTGTTGAATTTTCTTCTCTTTGTTTTAGTATTTTCCTCATCTTCTCATTGTATGTTCCTTCTAAATTGTCCTTATTAGCAGACTTGTTCATGTTATCATGTCTCCTCCATTTGCATTGTTTTCCAGTGTTACGGTTTTGACTTCTGCAAATTGATTTCATGAAAAGTGCTCTTTTCGGGAATGTGCTAAGAAGATTGTGGTAAAATGTGAAAGATGATTTCTTTTGTTCCTCTCTCTCTCTCTCTCTCTCTCTCTCTCTCTGTCTTTTTCTAAATAAAAGAAGATGAGTGGTCTAGAATGAATGTGGGATAAAAGATTAGTCTTTGAGAATGAACTCCAGTACAACCCTTTGTTCATGGTATTTCTGTGAACATGCAAGATCTGTAGTTATTGTGATATTCATTTGTAATTATCAACTTATTATGCGTCTATATGTGATGTTTTCACCTTTTTTTATATACAGCACTGAAAGATTCACTCTTTTTTACCATCTAATGAAATTTTAAAATTGTGTGTTTTGTATGAAAGATCATTGTCAAAGCCAAAGACGTACACTACGTTTTGCCTAATACTGCATCTCTTGCACCATTTCTTTTTTTTTTTTTAATTTCTGAAACTGAATTATGCAAATTTTATTTGTGAAGATAAATGCTGAAGATGTTACAACCAGAGTAAACAGTCTTTTGAAAGATCTGCGGGAGGCAAAAAATGAAGTTTCAGCTTCGCGTGGAAAAGCAGCCATTTATAAAGCATCGACCATTGCTAGCAATGCCCTAACTGTAGGATCTTCAACAAAGATAAGGTAAAAATACTCCTCCACTGAAATGTTGCCAATCCATTCTTTTTTTTTAATCAAATCCTGAAGAAACGTCTCTTACATGATTACTTCAATGCGTACAAATAAATGCATATAAGACAATCACATCAGAATCCTTGTGCTTTGAAACAATGTCATAGCACATACTATAAAAGAAATCGGCAATTTCATTGTTCTTTAGTAGTATCCAGTCTCTTTTCAAAGTTATGGCTTTGTACACCCTTTCTATTTCCAATAGATGCAAGGTCCTCATATGAAGTGATTCCAACATATGATACTGATGCTGATGGATTGAAAATTTGTAATTTCTAATACATTATTTCAGGGTGCTAGTTGAAAATATGGATGATGTTGATGTCGATGGATTAAAAAGCGCTGCTGACTACTTAGTGGAGACGCTTCAAGATCCAGCAGCTGTGATATTGGGCTCAAGCCCAGGTGAAAAGAGAGTAAGTTTAGTTGCTGCTTTTACTCCAGGAGTTGTTAGTCTTGGAATCCAAGCAGGGAAGTTTATAGGTGCCATGGCCAAGTATTGCGGTGGAAAGGGTGGTGGCCGGCCTAATTTTGCCCAGGCAGGTGGTAATGAACCTGAAAAGTTGCTGGCTGCACTTGAAAAGGCTCGAGATGAGCTTATTTCCATAATATCTGAGAAGACGGGCTAAACATGTATAAAGAATAACAATATGCAACATCAGCAAATTAGAAGTTGTAAATGATTACTACAGTAATATCTTCATACTAGTGCAATTCAATTAAATTACCAGCTTCGTTTTTATGTTTTAAATTTTTATTGCACTTGAGTTGTGACAGTTTCTAGATCTGTAACTATTTTTTAGCACGCACATTAAGGCTAAGTTTATACAATGATTAATACTGAATTCTTAATACTTTATGTCGATGATCTTGTACAAATCTGGAAATTATGAAGTGTGACATGTGCTATTAATTTGGGAGCTATTAATTTGGGATCCTTCCTGATGCCAATATAATAGAAGTGGGGTGCAGATCAAGAATGAGATACACGTTTTATGTTTGAAGTACATTTTGAGAAGAGAATTGAAAGCTGATAATACACTGCTTCTTCCCAAGATTTTGCAGCATATATAAAATGTTACAGTGCGTGGTAATATGTTTCCAATTAAAAATGGCTAATGGTGTGGAAGAGGGGCGTAGCCTGGAATTCAAATCTTTGAAAAATTCATGTGTCCACATTAATTCAAGCTAACGACAACAAAAATACATAAAAAAAGGATACTAGTTTACAAACCAACTAGAGACTAGAATTATCCTGTCGCACCATTCTTCATGACAAATACACCATTTTATAAACAAAAACTAGTGCCATCATCACTCTATCATATTTTCAGCCAAGGAAGCGAAAATGGGCTTGTTAATTTGCTTAATCTTTCTTTCCATCGCTGCATTCACCCAGCAAAAGTGGCGGTCTCTTCCAAAAATCAAGACCTTCAATGTATAATTTTAACACCCTTCTTTGTTCTGTACATTTTGGCATCAACCGGTTCTCACATGGCTAATTTTCGTTTCATCTTATGCAGCTGGTGTCTGTGGCTATAGTTTTTTGGCTACAGAGTTCAGCAATGGCCGTCATGCCGCTGTTGTCCCCAGCCTTTACAAAGACGGAGCTGGTTGTGGTGCATGTTTTCAGGTAATAAAATACATCCTTTGTATTTTTATTTTTATTTTTTGTGTATCTGTTATATATATTCAGTGAATTTCTCAAAATGGAGTGTTATACTGCAGATAAGATGCCAAGATGAAGCCCTTTGTAGTAAAGAAGGGACTGTAGTATTCATAACTGATCGCAATGACGATAACCGCACAGATTTTGTTCTCAGCAGCAAAGCTTTCTCAGCCATGGCCAACAAAAATATGGCTCAAGAGATTTTGAAACTTGGGGTTGTGGATTTTTTGCATAAGAGGTTTGATACTGTCCAATTCGACTTATCATATAACTCTTAACATTTTCTTATGAGTACAATTTCAGTGAACATAATGATGGATCAGGGTACCCTCTAATTACAAGAACAAGAATTTCAGCATTCGAGTGGACGAATCCAGCCAGAAACCGGATTATCTGGCAATAGAGTTGTTGTATCGAGGAGGAACTGAAATTCTCACAGTAGATGTCACTCAGGTATTATTTCAAATTCGATTAGTGCAAATTATAACAAATAGACAAAAAGCTAAAAATCGTTGGTGTAAAACGTAGGTTGGTTCATCGAATTGGCTTTTCATGAGTAGAAAATCTGGAGCTGTTTGGGACGGGCACTGGGTTCCAAGTGGTCCACTCCCGTTTCGATTTGTAGTGACATCTGTGTACGATCCAAAATGGCTGTGGCCGGAAAATGTATTACCTGCTGACTGGAAAAATGGCGTCGTATATGATACCGGCATGAAGATTACTGATTTTGCACAGCATGGTTGTCATCCATGTGACGGCTGAACCCGATGGAGGCCCCCTTTTTCCTCTTTGAATCATCATGCGTTATATGGGCTGATTTACGAGTACAGAAAATTTAAATGATAAATAATGTTGATCAAATGTTTGCAAGTATATATTATTTACTATTATATATATGGGAAGACAAGTGAAGTAATAATGCAATCATCATAACAGTTGATTGAGCATTGTTTATTGGTTTTGCAGGTCTTGGAGCTTCAGTGGGTACGAAATCAGACAAAGTTACTCAATTGAAATCAAATTAATTTAGACTTTAAGACTCGTGGGAACCAACTTAGTATAATGATTTCTATGTTTTCCTATAAAAATTATATATGCAAAAGCTGGCCATGTGCTGGGTTCAACTTGATCATTAGCACGTGCTTTAACCCCAGTTTCATCAAAAAACCGTGTTAAGATTTTAATTACGTTGATGGATCTTACGCAAATATAATAGGACTCAATTTAATTAATATGTAGTTTAATGAACTTACGTGCTTTATTTATTGATTATTGTTTTAAAATAAATTGATGTAATTTAAACATCCATCTTGTATTGCCTATACAAACAGGCTTGTTTTTAATTCAAGATCGGAAGCAAACAATTGAGAGTTTAGCCTATGCAGTAGTGTAATCCTTGATATATATATATATATATATTATGTTTCAGCATTTTTTTTTCCTCTTTCTCAAATATTTTCAGTTCATTCTATATTTTTTTAATCATAATATAGTGATAATCACCGGTAATGACAAAAAAACCTTGTTCACGGTGAATTTGTATTTTTGAAAAATCCCTTTTTTTTGGGTTCCTGGGGAAATGTAAGAAAAGTGAGACTGAGGACTGAGGAGGGTAAGGCTACTTGATTCAATGCAATTTACAAGCATTGATATTTGAGATATATTACAAAAAGCGCACTGAGAATTCTCTGTTTCCAAAATGGACGGTGCATTGCTCTTATTTTTCCCCTTTTCTATTATTTCTTCAATTTGATCAGACAATTGTTTAAATATTTGCTGAAATGTAATTTCCTGTCTCCTTCGCTTCTCAATTCTCATTAACCATTCTGCAAAATGTTTCTATAAATAGATACTACACTTTCATCTTCAGAGCACACTTATTTAGCATTCTCAAAGTACCCAAAAATGGCTATCTTTCTTTGCTTACTCTTAGCCCTCGTCTCCTCGGCAACGGCCTGTGATCGTTGTGTCCACCAAGCGAAAGTTGCTACCTTCTCCAAGCCTAAAGCCCCTCAATGTGCCAAGCATCATCAACTGAATTTTTTGCATATATTACTGGGTTGCAATTTTTCTACTCATTTTTAATATCTTTTGTTATGCCCATTTTATGCAGCTGGTGCTTGTGGCTATGGCTCTTTGGCCATCGGATTCAGTAATGGTAATCTTGCGGCTGCCCACCCTAGCCTTTACAAGGAGGGGGCTGGTTGTGGTGCATGTTTTCAAGATCGGAAGTTATACTGACTCTAATACTCTCTACTTAAATTTTTCTTTTGAGATTTTAATATGATAGAGTTAACTTTGATTGCAGATAAGATGCAATGACCGAGCTCTTTGTAGTAAAGAAGGAACTGTAGTGATAGTAACAGATAGAAATGAAGATAACAAGACGGATTTTGTTCTCAGCAATCGAGCTTTCATGGCCATGGCCAAAAGGAACACGGCTCCACACATTTTGAAACTAGGAGTTACACAAGTCCAATATAAGAGGTAAGTACATATATAGTCCCAAAATCCACACCTCCCCCACAACCCGCACCCCAAAAAAAAAAATCCAGGAAATAAGCAAAATATAATAGCTAACTTTCGATATTGTGAAGCCAGAGTACCTTGTGATTACAAGAACAAGAACTTGAGCTTCCGTGTCGAAGAATCTAGCCAGAAGCCACATTATTTAGCTATCAAATTGTTGTATCAAGGTGGCCAAACCGAAATTGTCACCATCGATGTTGCGCAGGTGCTATAAATTCAAAAATAAAACTAATTTACAATACTCATCCGTTCGCCTGTCCAATGTGATCGAGCATTATTACATTAGTGGTGGGCACACATTATTACTCCAGTTTGTATATAGTGATGAAAAATTTGACAAATGTTGGCAGGTGGGTTCATCAAATTGGAAGTTCATGACTAGAAAATATGGGGCTGTATGGGAATTAAGCAGCATGGTTCCAAGTGGTCCGTTGCAGTTTCAATTTGCCGTGACATCTGGGTTTGACGGAAAATGGTACTGGGTGGGAAATGTATTGCCAGCCGATTGGCAAAATGGCGTCGTTTATGACGCCCGCCTCCAAATTACTGATGTTGCCAAGGAGGGTTGCTCCCCGTGTGACGACGCACCTTGGAAATGATTAACTGTTTGAGAAAAAATAAAAATAAAAATAAGTTTACCTGCTATTGTTTCGGTACATAATATATTTCCTGTTTTCTTTTTTGAGTAATGTGTAAAATATTTTGAATATATTGTTTCCAGCTTTCATTTCATCAACTTAAATTTGAAGTTTAACGTTTTGAATTTGTTCATTCCTTTATTTATTTATTTTTTTATTATTATTGTCACCAACATTTTAATTATCGGCCGGGCCACAAGCGTTAGGCTTTTGCACACAGGCACACAGTCTCCAGCCCAACTTTGTAAAGAATTGGCCCAAGTTCAAGAGCCCAGCCCACTTACAATTAAGAATAGAGAGTTGCAAAAAATGAGAGGCATAGGCGGAGCCCATGTGACTTTTCATTCGATTCCCATGGATAGCGTTCGCTCCACTTATTATATATTTCTTTGTGTTGTACTGCTGAAATATAGATTGTAATTATATTATTAAAGTGTGCACATGCATTTTACACTTGTGTTCCACACCTCATCGCGTTTTAAGCTTTTATCACGTGTCAATGTTTTGAAGTCAGGTTCAAGATTTTAGTTTCAACATTTTTTGATGCATTGCACACTTTTAAAAACATTAGGTATATAATAGTAGTACATAATATTGTAGGAAATAAAATACCATTGTCTACTGCCACATTAAACAATACCCAGGTGATACATAATGTAATATAATATTTCTTATAGCGGAAATATATAAAACCTCGTCTTCAATAGATTATAATTTGTTTAAAATTACAAAACAGGTAAAAATGGGCATTTGATAACTGACTAACAGGTACTACAAAATATAAAGTCGAAAAAGAAAGAGGAAAAAAAAGAAGATTAATCACCTTACTTTATAAATAAATCAATCTAATTGTGCAATCATAAAATTCATAACTTCCAATAAAAATAAGACATCCTTTCTTTCTATAATAACTAGTTCATAGAACATGCATTTGGAGCGATGTCATGAGTTTACCTTTAGTGTTACTTCATATTTATCTTAAGATACTTTAATAAGAGCTTGTTTGATCCTCCTTATTTGGGGAATTTATAATGAGGAGAGAGGTAGAACATGTATTGGAAATATAAAAAAGTATAAAATATGTGATTGTAATTGAACAGTTGTCAAATCAAATGTCAATGATAGGTAAATTTATAAATTAGAAAAATAAATAGGATCAAACAAGCTCTAAATACTCTTTTGTATTTAAATTATATATATATTGATCCTTTTTTTTTTCTTTTTTAAATATTACAAGGGGGACTGTAGGATCTGTGGGGATGTGAACCCTTGATCAAGGTTGTGTGAAACTATCTAGGATACCACTAGACTACACAAGTCTTGACTATGTTTATTGATCTTCATTCAATTGATTCCTTACCATCAAAATTTAAATATATTTTATACAACTTCTACATAAAAGCTTTACACACACACACACATATATATATATATATTTATTTATTTATTTATATATATAAAATGGATATTGCACTTCTTTGGAGTTGTGTTTCCAAGCAAAGAAAAAATTTCTTCAGTACCAATTCCAACATTTCAAATTTATCTTCACGTTTCTAAAATAGATTATGCATTAATATAATAACCAATAACCGACAAATTAATCAAGTTTCACACATTCATTTTATACCTTTACTTGAGTGGTGGTAAGCTGTTGATTAATATGAAATAAATAAATTAAATAAATAATAGTTACTTCATTTTTTTCTTCCTTTTCGTTTACACTTTGAGGAAATACAAATTCATACTTGCTTTGCGTAACTAATGCAACCAATATGAATAACTCAATCAAATAAATAATAATATGGGTTTGCTTTCTATTACACTTTACTATGTTTGTTTGCTTAGTTGTTTTCTTAATTATTTTCTTAATTCAGTGTATTATTAAGTTTGAACTAATTAAGAATACTAACTGATGACTATTGCCTTTTCATTTTCTAACTTATGTATTTATTTTTAAGTAATTAATAATGAAAACAACAAAATTAATGATAATAGTAATAATAATAATAACAACAACAACGAGGGTAAATTCAGGATTTCAAAATAAGTACGTGCATCGCACGTATTATGTAAATAAAAATGAAAAGTGCAAAATTCTATATTTTGTTAGGTTCAATTTTTTTTCGCCTAATTTTAAACGAAGGGAAATAACTCAAGTGATAAGATTACCTCTTTAGTCATAGGCTCTGTTTTATACCCCTCGATGAAATTCCCCCATGTCTGTTAATATATATATATATATATATATATAGTTCTCTAATTTTAACATTGTTTCTGAATTTTATATAAATTTTAGAATTTTAAAATAAACGATATTCCTTCCATTAAGCACTCAATTTATAATTTTCGAGCTAAACTTTTTGCAATTGTGATGTTTCCAAGTAGTTTCCGAATAACCTTAAAACACATGCAATTCTCGCAATATTCAAATCTACAAATGAGCTCTTTTCTCTTTCATTTTGTCACTCTATTTTTCTCCTCCTAATCAGCTTTGATTGATTTATACATTTTATCTTCACTTTGTTTCACTCTCATTTTGTCGTGATTTTTGCAGTATCTATGTCAACACCAACCGTTGTCAAATTAATGAATGGAAAATGAAGAGCTTTTTTTTTCTTTTTAATTTATGAATGATCAACGGCAAATAAAGAATTTAATAAAATATGTACGGGCAAAATAGAAAATCAAAAGTTTTTCCAACATTCACACTTTTTATATATAGTGATGATAAATGGAAAATGAAGAGTTTTTTTTTTCCCTTTTAATTAATGAATGATTAAGGGCTAATAAAGAACTTAATAAAATAAGTAAGGGCAGAATAGGAAATCAAAAGATTTTCCCACATTCACATTTTTTATATATAGTGACGATAAATAAAAAATAAAAATAACTGCTTTATTGTAGTAAGGCACGTCCAGGGACTTAATTTGACTCAATACTATCAGGTCCAAACGACTGGCTCTGGTCAACATGCCACAATCACAAAGTTGGTTAAAGAATATCGAGTCAAATTTACAATTTGTTTGGTCTTAAATTAAACGGTTGGCAGCCACTAACATAACAATCAAACAAAAACTGGTTAAAGACTAGTTCAGGTGATGAATCATAATTTTTTTTTTCTTTTGATGGGGAATCATAATATTTTAGGTACATAAAGAGATGTTAACATTCGGTACTGGTGGGGGCACGTTAGTAATAAATTATTTTTTGAAAAAGAATAAATTATCAAATTAGATCACTAAAAAGTTTGGCAAAGTTTGCAGGACATCAACAATAAATATCAGCCCTTTTTATAATTCTCTCATAATAACCTCACGGCCCGCACGCTACCCCAAATCCCAACGAACAAGAAAAAGTTCATTACTTTTATTATAATTATTATTATTATTTATTTATTTATTTATTTGTTGCTTAACACATATTTTCAAGTAATTAATCGTTACATGACATTTTTATTCCAACATTATTATTACTTAGGACTTCAATGGTTGCTTATTATCAACAGACAAGTTTCAACATTTTAAATACTGACCCACTAATCAGTCACTTAACCTACATTCCTACGTTGCTCTATTGACGTTGCCTTATTGTATGATATTGCCATGTGCTCTTTAATGTAAGGTCTTGAGTTTTGAGTGACGTAAATATGAGATATAGAAAAAAGATGATTATTTTAATTAAATGTGAGTGAAAAAGGGGTGTAGGAAAAAATTATAGAAAAGTGAAAAAAGGAAAGAGATAGATAAAAATTTAAAAATAATAAAATAATAGTGGAGAAGATGGAGATAAAGGTATATTTTTAGACTTTATACATAACATCACAAGGAAGGAAAAGTGGGGAGAAATTCCGATCTTGAGAAAAAAGTGATTAAAAGAAAAAAATTGGAAAAAAACATACGAAATATATGGAACCACAAAAAATTTTTGTGTCTTTCTTTTTCTTCATAGACTATGGACAATTTTCAGCATTGGAGATGCTCTAAAATTACTACGAACATTTCGTCATGATAAGACTAGAGAAGGCGATATCGATATCGATAGTGGTACAACAATACGCATTCGAAGACTATGAAATGCTCCTTTTTGTTGAATGGTAGTATCTACCTTAAAGTAGATTGATACCAATGATTATAGTTAGTATTTAGGGACACGTTAACCTGGAGTTAAAGCAAAGGTTGGTAGTGTGATGAGTGGAAAATGGGAAGAGAAGGGAGTGGTATTAACCAGCGGTAAATTCCATGACAAAGAGAAGGGTTGCTTTTTCAGAGCAAGGCCGCGGGCGCAGGCTGTAAGTTCCGCCGATCTTAATTCTCGACAACCTACCTATACCTGGCTTAATTATGAGCCCGCCCATCCAAACTTTTCAATCGCAATGATTTGTTATACTTTTCGATTGGATCTGTCCTAATGAATTTGTTATCTATTTTTTTTTGACGACACGATCCCTGATATCCATGCTCTAGCTACTTCCCCGGCCACTCTTCTTTCTCTCGCGCCATTACCATTACCAAATGACTTATTTTGATCAACCATAGGGCTGGATGATATAATACAACAATCCGTCGGGGTGGTGATGAAATCACTATTATATTACATTACCGTCTCAGAAACTTATTATACTATTGACCTCTTATATCTTTTCTAAATATATTTATAAAAAGTTTTATTTTTTCTCTTTTTCCTTTTTCGAGGATTGAATTATTAAAAATTCATGGGCAGAATTATTCTACTGGCAAAATGTATGATCAGAGAGTATTTTTGGAAGAGTGGTTTGTGGGCAAACTTTATCAACCGCGGACTAATTGCTTGCAAGATCCGTTAATGATGGCAATTGAGCCAATGATAGCTCATATTCTAGGAAATGAGTTGAGTAGAACTTGTCTACTCACCAGCAAGTAGATGAATTTAACAAAAGCTATGTAAACTGTACAAAATTTATACACATCCCTCTAAATTCATCTTTCTTGAAATAATAACTTTTACAATTTTATATAAATTAAAAGATGTGTGTACAAAGTTTGTTCACATTATGTGTATAAAGGAAATTTTCTAAGGAAACATCGTCTCTCCTCTGACGGAGCTCAAACTGCCATGTGGCTGCACAACATTGGACCTCAATCCCCCCAACCCCCAATGTTGTGTAGTCACATCACAGTTTGAGCTCCGTAAGAAGAGAGGTGATATTTCCATCGTCAGACCGATATATAAAGAGCACATCTCGATGATTTTTGCCATCCATTTCTATCAAAATTTTAACAAGTACGGTTCATGCCAATCTCCATTCTAAGGCTCCCCAATTTTTTCCTCTCGACGGAGAAGTTGAGAAAGGGCATCCATTTATGTAAACGAAGTTTAACTAACTTGCTTGGAAATACCCAAAACATGAAAAATTAAGGGTGATGCTTTTTTAACTTAATTAATTGATGCAATATTTTAATTAGTTAGTAATTTGGTTTAAAAAATAGTTAGTAATAATTTAGTAATGGACTAAGTAATTAATTAATCTTTATGAGAACATTAATTTTGTAAAAAGAAATCATTGTTACCTTGTGTAAATTTTGATTAGCTTAATCAAATTTTAGTTTTTAATAAAATGAGTTTTCTAATATTGGATAAGATTACATATAATTTTTTAATATTACAAAGGAGAACCGAACCTTTAAAGGTTTAGAAAATTAACTACGATGTCATCAGACTACATGATGTTTGCGATAATATATAAGATTACATATACTGAAGATAAAAATATCTAATGTAGAATTAATTAATTTCTAAGCGTGAATTTACTACATTTGAAATTAGATTAACTATAGAATTTTAGCCTTGCTATTACACCATCACCAATTATCATCTTTTATTCAAGTAAAATTTATCAATTTTTAGGTTAGTTACAAGGTGTTTTCTTATTATTACAACTAGTTATCCACCTGTGCGTTGCACGGGAAGACCACTTAATAAAGATACAATATTAAAATTATTATAAAATTATAATAATTAAATTAACGGAACACTATAACAAATCAATATGTATTACGCATATGGCTGAAGAATTTGCAAACTTCTAAAAGCTTATTCAAACACCAAAAAAGAAAAAATAATAGGTATATTTTAAAACTTTGTCAACATATATTGTGACAAAACATTCGAACAAAAATTTTAATTTGTAAACAAAATCCGAAATATACATATATTTTGAGTAGAAAAGTACTACTCATAGACCAAAGTAAATAAGGGTCGTTACACCTTGTTTTTGCATAGTGTGTGGCCCGTATCATACACTCCACGACCAAGAAGATGAACACTACCTTCCTCTTGATAAATTTAAGTTAGAAGTCCTACACCAACATTTTTTTTCCCTTGACGCTAAGTCTCCCATATTGTGAAACAATGCTAAAGCAGTTTTCTATGATAAATTTTCTCCCTCACCCGTAGAAAGCAACATGGAGTCCACTCACTATAAACAACACCAATTTGTGAAATGGCAGAGAAATGGAGGTCGGTGGTGTCATGAAACATGTGACACTTCAAAGGTAATAGAACTACAAAAAATATCAAATATATATCAACTCATGCTTAAAAATAAAAAAAAAAGTCAACTACAAATGAACGTCGCAATTGGAAATGAAAACCATATATGGTCAACAGAAAAGCATTGGTAACACATCAACACACAACTCAAAAAAGGCATAACTTATATATAAAAAGGGGGAAAAAGGAGAGAAGGGTACATTCGTTAAAAAGGTAAAGAACAATAACAAAAAACTTACTTAGCTGTCACTAAAAATAAATTTCTAGATGTATATCACGTATCTCATGTTAATCCGATCTTTAAGTTGACAGCCCTTATATGCTAATCTGATCATATTATTATATATATATATATATATGTAAAAGAGCAGTGCAGTTTTTGCTCAACTTATTGAATGGTTATACTTACCTTGAATAATAGTGGTCAAATGAATAAGATCATATATCATTACCCAAAAAAGGTAGAATGAAAAATCGAACACCCCATTAAATAAACAATATAGCTATATATATATTTGAACTTACTATTTAATACTACTATATTACCATATGCTGATGGCCGTGACATGCTTGCTTTCATGTTTCAATGGAGAGGAATTGTTCACCATCATATTGAAGTGGTAGTGTGCCACACTGGCACTAACATTGTTATTTAACGTTATGTTATTGAGTGTTATATTAGGAGTTTCGATTAACACTATATATTATGGCACCATATGGTGTTATATAACTATGTGACGTGCATCGGGACACCCTACATGAGAAATCACAACCACGTGGCGTGTATCGATACACGCTATATGTCTATATGGCACCATATGGTGCCATATATATGGTTTTATATCATTTTTAGTTATATTAGCCTGATAAAAAATTAACTCTTATGATAAAAACGAAGAGCTTGTTTGATTTTTTTTATAATTTCACTTATCACTGATTTAATAATTGTTTATTTATAACTATAAATTTTAAACTTTAATTAAATCTAAATTACTCATTTCACTTTATTTATAATTTTTCATTATAAATTAATGCCCATGAAAATCAATCCGCCACTAAATATCATAAAAGTTACATGAAATGGGAAAGTGATGAGATTTGTCAGGAATTGGGAATGGCATTGATGGCAGTCTTTTCCAACTCCGAGAAGTGGTGAAACAGACATTCCCAAATGACAAGGTTGCCAAACAAAACCTAACTGGGGTTAAAAGAAAATGGCGATGTAACAATAAAGAGTACTCATCATTACCCCTAGAAACCCCAGCTAGCTTCTGTCAAGATCAGACAAACCAAGACTATTTGCTTGGGTCCCAATGTAGGTTTCCAGTTCATTTAACCAAATGACGTCGTTTTCAGGCGGTTAGGATGAAACCAGAAGGACATTCTCCTCAATATTTTGTATTGGAATTATGATTTTTGAAGGTTTTCTTTTTTCTTTTTTTTTTTCCTTTTTTTGATATTTGATGAATTCGTCTATTATTGTAAGACTTCCAAATTAAACACACCTTAATTTCGTCTCGTTCTCTATTTCTTCGCCAATACAAGTAGATATTGATCAACTCGTAAATTTGTCTATATATAATTATATATACAAATATACATAATTAACTTAGGTGATATGGATACTATGACGAAAATGTGTGCCTATTTGGACAAAATATATATATAATTAACTTAGTTGATAATTAACGTAGCCATCAAGCGTCGATGTTTGGTTCTTGATCTTCTTTCACATTATAATTTCATTTAGGCCTTGTTAGATCATTTTTAAATTTTCTCTTTATAAACTCATCTATTATGATTTGAATGTTGATTTGACAACTACTCAACAATCATCATATATTTCAAATTTCAATTAAATCTCTACCACTCATTTTAACTCTTTATAAATTCACTTTATAAATAAAAAATTTAAAGAGTTTCAAACAAGCCCTTAAACAATTGTTCAATTACGATCTCTTACTAAATTGTTGAGTAGATCAACCAAAAATAATGACTTGTCTATTGTTGTCTCACTGTATTGTTTTTTGCTAATTTGATGGTAAGAGAGTGATCATTTCCCTGTTTAATAATGACTTTTCTCTTATTGTCATCTCACTATATTTCCCTCGTTAATAATTGATTGGAGATTGCCTATACACGAAGAAATTGATTTGAAAGAGAAAATGCAAAAAGTATGAAAAGAACGTTAAAAAGTATTAAAAAGCATCCATCTACAATCCCAATGCAAAATTACTTGAGCGTGTGTGTGGCTCGAAAGCAATCCCTGTCACTCGCTGGCCAATTGGCATTTTTCCTTTTCCTTAACCCGCTATTTTTATTTACCTGATTATTATCTTCAAAACTCAAGCCTAAAGACATGATTTTCTAAAGAGAAGCTTTCTCTCTTTTAAGAAAAGGAAATCTGTTATATGACTACATATTGTTGGGGTTGATAAATTGAGGGGCCTGTTAATCTCTCAACTACCAATCATATGTAACCACATAATAGGTTTCCTCGCCTTAACGAAAATGAAGCCTCTTCTTATAATGACTCAGCCTCAAGAGTCAAAAGATATTCACTTTAGATAAGATGGTGTGACTTGTTCCTTTACAATTTTGATATAGGGATTAAGGAAACCACATGTACACGTGACTCACAGTTAACAGTCACGTAACAATATTTGTACATGTGATATCACATGGTTTTTATTTCAAAATTGCCTGTTCATTATAAACATTCACAAAAAATACTATGAGCTGATCTATACTTACACCAGTGAGGAGGATATATAATTCCCACTATTAACATGCCACTGTCACACGTTAGTAGAATATTAGTTCAGATGTTAATGCAATAATGTCGTGTTACCACTACAAGAAGGTAATTGATGATGTAGTACTATCACGTAATCATCAATTGTGTAAATTATCGTTGTGTTTGGCAACTCCATTTATAAATAAATCTGTTTCTAAACTACTACCTGATATCATCTTATTGGTTTCATTTTTTTCAAAAAGTTAAAAAGTAAAAGTCAAAATGTACTTTTTGACTTTTTACATAAAATAACTAATAAAATGATTTCACGTAGTAATTTATAAATAACTCAGTTGCCAACCACACTATAAATCTCCTCACTGAGGAAATCATTTTTGAACTCTAAGAAATCCTTGCTTGTTTGTGATTATAAGTTGATTTCTCATTGTGTTTACTTATTTTTCCCTTAGTGAACAAATTTTATTATAGAGTGAAGGAGATGTTAATATTTGGCAAGTTTGGTGATGTGTGTGATTATAATTGAACAATTGTTGAGATGAAATTATAATGTCAAAGAAGAACAAGAACCAAACATTGAGCCTTTGATGACTGCTTAGCTGAAAAATGAGCCGGTAACCTGGATAAGATTGGTGGTGATGTGATTAGGAGTGACAGGATCATGGAGTGTAACGTTTTATTTATTATCCTAAAAAGGCATTTGGTAAGGTACATAATACTCCTGATCTCTCGCCATCTGCAAGCCACATGAGAAGTCACACGTGGTTTTCTCATGCAGCGTGCTAAATGGCACAGTACATGGACGATTTCATAATATTTATGGTGGGAGATCATTTTCAACGACAAATAAGCGTAATTTAATAATATTATGATAATTGATTTATTATATCCATTAAAATATTTTAAGCTATAAAATTTCTTATAAGTGGCTTTCTAAATAAAAAAAATCTACCGATATGAAGTTGATTAAAATTTTTATTACTCGTAAGTAAAAGATATTCACTTATATAAGTGCAATACACAGCATAATAATATATTTTACAAATAAGTATCCTCCTTTTTTTTTTTTAAGCAACAGTTGTTATTGGTGAAGTTTTTAATGAAATTCTAAAGAACCTAATCTAACTCTTTGCACAGAGTCAGATAACCAATAAAAATTAGTGAAGTCAGATGATGTATGTGATTTCACTGATTTTTATTGACTATCTGGCTCCGTGCGAGGAGTCAGATTTGATTTTGTAAAAAAGCTCGAGGTTTTTACTCGTAAGTGTCATCACTCACGAGTGATTTTTAATTTTGAAGTAATTCTTCACCCTTAAGTGGTTGTTTGATTGTCATGAGTGACATTGATTTATAATGAAAAATTATAATGTAGTGAAATGAGTATTATAAATTTAATATAAGTTTAAAATTTGTGTTTATAAATAAGCAGTTGTCAAATTAGTTATTGGTGAAATTATAAAGAGAATTGATAAAGAGAGTCAAACAAGCTTTAATTAGCTTATATTTTATAAACTTTCTTTCTTTTTTTTTTTTAAAATAGAGCAATTCTAGAGGGACATGAAAAAATGACATTATTAGGTGACATTTTCATGTGACACACATTCATTGGGTGATGATTACAAGGCTACTTTTTCATCATCCAACACAATGTGCCACATAAGAATGTCACCTAATAATGTCCCATTTTCATGTCCCCCTATAATTTTTCTTTTAAATATTATAAAGAGACTATAGGGAAGAGAAATCAAACTCTTAATCAAGAGTTTAAGAGTTAACTAAGATGTCATTAAACCACGTAAATCTTCACATTTTTATAAACAAACTTTTATTAGTTTTTATTAATAATAATTCATTTCTTTACATTAATCGCATTCCATTCCGTTCCATACTCAAATATTACTTCCGTCCCAATTATTTGATTTCATTTTTCTTTTTAGGATGTCTCAAATATGTGATTTCATTTCTACATTAACGAGTCTAATTTGCATTAATCTATGAATCTATCCTTATTTAATATTTTAATTATAACTATTAATTTTAAATTCAACTCATTAAATAAGGACAAATTAGAAACATAGATTATAAAATTTGCATTTCCAACACATTTTTTAACACTTGTAACAAAAAAAATGAGACCAAATAATAAATAATCAGGACGGAGGTATAATTCTTTACTTACAATGAATTTTGTTCAATTTCAATTAATAAAGCATCTCACTTCAATTCAGCTGTTAACTCGCCTCTTTTATGGATTAATTAATAAAACACATGCCCATGGATGTACCATGATATACGAAATTAGGTGATATATGTTACACTGAAAATAATTGTGTTACCAAATACAACTCGAGATAAAATTTACTGATTGTCTGAATCTATTTATTTAAATTGAATTATAATGAGAAATTACAATGAAGTGAAATGAATGACGTAGATCATACTGAGTCTAATTTGTAATTACAACATGTGCCCATCTTGATCATTTATTTTTATTTTAAAACAAAAACGGAAGAAGCGGAAATAAAATATATAAAATTTTGATTAGTTGTGAATCTCATAAAATGTGAAAATAACATATAATTTGATTAAATTCTATTTTAAAGGAAAAATAACAACATGCACAATGGTCATCATAAAAATGATATAAACTACACTATTTTGATGTAGTACAATAAAACAAGAACATGCGTTTGTCTATGGCTACATATTAATGTCTTCTTTCAAGTAACGAGATTTGTTCTTATGAAACCAGAAATCTATTTTATAGCTTGAATCAATGTGCACGACGCTTCGTTTGCAACCAATTATCATAAGTGGAATCTATGAGACGCTTAAAATGAGCCACCTCTTGTTTGATCTCAAGTTTTCAATATAAAGTAGCATGTTGCGGAAGTGTTACTTGAGTAAAGATCTAATATTAAATGTCTGGTGGTATAAGATAATTATGTGATATATCATATGTGTGTTATCTGATATGTCATATTAAAAGGCATAATATGACATGTTAAATAACACGCATTTGATACGCTACATAAACTTATTAGACATTTAACATTAGATATTCCTTTTGTTATTTACTAATAATACTCGAGTCTGTAATCGGTAGCGAAACGGAAAGTTTGGATAAGAGTAGCGCACGTGGTTGGGGGTGGCACCACACGGTTACAGGATGTGATTGAGGATTACTAATGGGCTCATGGCATTAAAATTTGAGGGACAGGAAGGAATGAGTGATGCAGCAGACTTTCAGATTTTGACTCCGGATTTTATGTGCTTTGATCCTTCCACAGTATCCCCCTCTTGTCCCAATAATTTCGATTCCTACAACTTTTTCCAATACTTTTGCTAGGTTTTCCATTAAATAATAATAATAATAATGATCTAGACATGATCACTTATCAGGATCTGGCTTAATAGTGGTTAAAAGATCCACTCCTTATCGAGAGTTTTGAGTTCAAATCTTATGTGTCCTTTCTCGTGTTCTAAAAAGTTCGATTAGGCACGTCTAAGCGGCAAGTATACTTGAAACTTAGTCTTCATGCTTCTCCGTACTTTACGTTTTATCACGCATTGATCATACTTTTTATCACTCATTGGTGCATTTAAACATGCCTAAGCCCAATACTAAACTTGAACACTTTTCCACACGTTACATTTTTTAATTGATCCCTCCCTTCCACCCCTTTGTATTTAAAAAAGGGGGGGGTCGACACCTTTCACTCGAGCTTGATCAATTAGAATTTAGGGAAAATAATTAAACAATAAATCGAACTTCCTTTATTCACTTGTTGATTTGTCATTTGCTTAGACTTTGGAGTATTGGACTGGTTTGGTACTCTAGAATACCATAATTTTTCTTCAACTAGAGGGAGTCACTTTTGGTAAAATGACAATATATCACAGTGCCTACTTCTTGTAAAATTGATCTGAGACTATATATATTATACTAGATAGTGTCATACAGTCATGTGATGTGTATCAGGGCAAGTCACATAGTTGTGATTTTCTATGTAGTATGTCTTGATGAACACCATATGCGTATATGATATGTATGATGTCATACTATATAGTGTTAAATTGAGACTACTACTTGTTCTAGATCAAGAAGAAATGTTGTGAACTGTGTAAGCAATATAAAAAAGGTATGGCATCTCAAAATCT
>CAVNYN010205981.1:0-41502 GCA_963692815.1 Nyctanthes arbor-tristis | reverse complement strand
GGTGATGAATAACTTATGCATGAACATTAAAATACAAAAATTGCACCAGCTTTCTCGACTGAGAAAAGCTCTACGCAACCCAAGTCAACATAAGTAAAAGTAACTTTGTATGATATTCAATCGAGTGAGTTTTAGCAGTAAGAGTGCCTGAAACTATGTGCTCTTCCGTCATCTTGCAAAATTCATCGCAATTTTAGCGTTCCATCTCAGTTGTTCCTTATTACGAATTAAACAGTTCTTCCATCATCTTGCAAAATTCATCGCAGTTTCAGCGTTCCGTCTCAGTTGTTCCTTATTACGAATTAAACAGTAAATACTGAGAACAAATCAGATACAAACCACCTATAAAATTGTTGTTTACCAAGATACCTTTTGTCTTTTCTCCTGCACATCTTCTTTCTTCAACTCACGCTTATATTCCTGCATTACCAGCAAAACTTAGGGGTATGTTGGGACAACTAATGCACCTTGCCTAGATTCTATTTTAGGCCTGATGCTTAAACCGAGATAAGATGAACCAAATAATCAAATTATCTTAGACAAAGGATGCTTTCGAGATTTTTATAGAAAGTACAGTATGCTGACCATATGGATGACCAGTGGATGTTTTAACCCAGAATAATTGTGTACCTGTAAATTTTCAAGGGGATCTATTTTATCAAGGCATGTGCATCTTACATCATCTTCCAAGATATCTTGAACTTTCTACCACTGGCTATCAACTTACAGACAGTAAACAAATATAATGGCACTCAAACAACTCAAATACACATGCACAAGGGAAAAAAGGGAAAGCAATAAGAAATATAGTGAAGATGATACGTTGATTAAGGCAATTGCCTAAACTCCAACCTATTTCGTCGTTACATCTCTTCAGCCCTTGCCTTCTCCTGAACCTCAAACATAAATGATACATGAAAGAGATAGGAATATACAAAGAATGGCCCAAGCTACCTAAAATCCTTTTTTTTTTTTTTTTGCCCTCTTCTGTTTTAGGACCCAAAATTTTAAACCAAGGGCCCAAATTTTAAAATTTTATAGGCCCCATTTTGGCCCCAAAATTTTTATTTTCTTCTAAAATTCAGACTTAAAAAAATTGAGATTTAAAAAAAGGGGGACAAACCTGAAACATTACAAAATGCTGGTCACGACCCCCGGTTCTCCCTCCTAATTACCGAAAACCCTAGATTCCCAAATTGGAAATTAAAGAACCCTAATTTGCTAATCAATCCTTTTTGCCTTTCCATTCGCCATCAATGGTCGCTATCTCCTGTAACGAATCAGTAGCCGTCGCCTGAGGAAGGCCACGCCCGAATCCGCAGTTGGCAGTCCGCTACTGCAGTGCCGCCTTCTGCCGGGAGCTGCCGTGCCGTGAGCCGTCTACCCATCCCATTCCAATATTGCCTTCTGCTCTCGTGACTCGTGAGCCATTTGCCCATCCCTGCTAGCTACTGCCTTCTTTTATGCTCTCCTTATCAGACGTGTGCTCTTCCGATCTGCCAGTAGCCTTGCACTGATGAATGATGCACGCACGCTGTTTGCTCAGGTAAAATCCTTATTACTTACTTCCTAATTCTAATAATCAAATTTACATCTGCATTATTTTGGCAACAACATGTTTATAAATTATAATCAATTCCTTCTAGTGTTATTCAATATATACTTTATATACCAAATTGCAAATTTGGTCTACAATTGTATGAATTTTGGATATCTTATTGACAAATCCAATATGAACCTGGTGAAATGGGAATATTTTGAGGTTAGTTCATCAATCACTTCTTTTTTTCTGTTGAAATATTGCATATCAGTTTCTTTCATGATCATTGATTGATAGCTCATTAGCTTGCACCTGTGTTTGGCAAAAATTTACTAGTGGCTTAGCATTTATTATACTAAAAAGCTCGTAAAAGCTTAATTAGAATTTAGTGTTACCGCCTAGTTTATGCTTACGCTTTGCTTAATTATACTAAAACTCACCTTGATGATTCTTGATTCATCACATTTGATGCCTTTTAGAATCCTAGGTGATGGTGATCACAATTATGGATATTTTATGTGTGTAGTGTGAGAAGTCGGTCTTCGTGACTTAAAAATTTCCAAATTTATCTATACTTCACTAAATTGTAATAAGGCTTAAAACTTGTTTTCCTGTTTCCCCCAATTTTCTTGTTCGATATGAGTAACCTTCCCGTTCAATTGTATATGTGTTCCCATAGTTCAATGGTTTGGCCTTACTATCTATTGAGAAAGAAATTGTTGAAAAATTAGATTGTGAATATTTGATTAGTATTTTTGCTTCCAAAACTGCAAAGCATGTGGTCTTTAAGTAATTTTTAGTACATTGTATATATTTTGGTAATTTTTGATACGTTGTATATATTATGTCTCCAATGACATATATTGCATACCAAATCTTGTTAAGTTGGGAAAAGCTGTTAAAGGTCAGGATTTAAAAAAAATGAAGGAATATAGTACCAAAAAAAATTTTTTTCGGGGGCAGCTCTGTTGCTTGTCATAAGGGTCTATTTTTTTGGATTCGTCTAGGGCCCCAATAATAACAGGACCAGCACTGCATGGAACACAACTCATCCAAAAGAGACTATAATTTGAAGAATTTACAATATGAGTAGAATGATGGACTAGCTTATTCGTATTTCTCATAATATAATAGCAATAGAGCATCCCCATTAAGGCCTAGAATCACCTTTCAGTCATCACAATCGACTTTGGGTGTTAGCCAAAGTGAAATTATTAGCTACAGTGAACTTCAAGCCCTCGCTCAAAGCCACAGATTTTGCATCCTCAGAGTCGGTCATGCCCCTTCATTGCAAAAGCCTTGTAAACAATCCCCCGGCTCCCCGCCCACCACACCTCCAAAGCCAATCCATCCTTCTTGTTCTCTAATCATGGAACTAAGATTCTAGAACCCAGAATCTCAATTTTGATGCTTGGGAACAAATTCACTGTATATGTTATTTTTATTTTATTCTTTTTTTTTTTTTTTGCCTACATGACATAGGAACTTAATGTGTCAATTTATGAAAAGTTGAAAGTCTAAGGCGTTGAAAAAGAATAGAGACCTGACTAATATAAAATGTAAAAGATGGGGACCAGATGCGTAATTTACCCCAAAAATAACATCCCCAAAGGGAAAAAAACTACAAGCCATAGGGATGTGTGAAGTATTAAAAATGATCTGGCCACATGGACGTGTGAAATATTAAAAATGATCTAATCTTATATGTCTGACACAATATGATGTGATATGACTATGTGGCATGCATCAGAGCACGCCATGTGATTGTGGTGTTCTGTATAACGTGTCTCGATATACGTCACATGATTATATGATAAGATATAGTATCATAACATATGGTGCTAGATTGAAGTATCACATTTCATGCTATTCCAATTTTTTATTTTGGGCCCATTACTGGATGTTAGTTATATGGCCCAGTTATTCTGGCCTAAGTTAACAAAAGGGCCCAATAAGTTATACACTAGGCCTAATTCTCCTGGCCCAGCAGTCAGGAAGATAATAGATTAAAGCCTAGCCCAACTCTATACTCCGAGTCCAATAAATGGGCTAAATTTTCCTGGAACAACTTTTTCATAGGCCCAATAAGAAAGATATTGGGTGTCTAGGCCGAATAAGCGGAGGTTGAATTTTGGTCGCCCAATTACCAGTTGCCCAAGATTCCATTATGCCCAATTAGCAAGGAAAAAGGAGAAGGGTGGGGAGGGGGTGGGGTGGGGTAGATATGATCACTTCTAAATTAATCACTAGGCTTCAGTTTTATGTACTCTACAGAGTTTCATGCTTCTAAATTCTCTTCTTTGAAATGCTTTTCCTTAGAAGTATCAAATTCAGTATTTTGAGTTTCCGTAGTAGTAGCGAGCTTGTGTTCTTTAACCCGACATGAGTTAAGAAGTAGGAATGGCAATGGGGCGGGTTCTGGGTGGGTATGCCTTCTCCCGTCTCCGCCCCGTTAAGAAATCCCCCACCCTTACCCGTGGGTACAGGGCGGGGGTGATTCGGTGAGGGTACAAAAAAAATACTCGTTACCCTCCCCGTTAAGAAATAACTAAAAAAATATAGAAAAAAATAGAATTAACACTATATGAAAAGCCATCCTAAGTATCATGCCAATTTCATCTTTGGTATCTAGCTTCGAAATTTCATAGAGAACAAAATATTTTTTCAAAAAAAAAAAAACTGGGTATCGGGGCGGGGCGGCCAAAACCCGTCCCTGCCCCGATAAGATTTTGGGGCGAAAAATTTCGCCCCCGTACCCGCTCCGATACTTAAACGGGGCGGGTAATACCCCGCCCCATTCGGGGCAGGTACTCTCGGGTATCGGGTAATACCCGTCCCATTGCCATTCCTATTAAAAAGTTTTGCTTGAAAATATGAAATGAGTATATACTAGACCAAACAAGGTGAAAAGCAAAAACCAACTCACATGTGTTCCCTTAGGCAAATATGAGCTTCTTGCTTGTCTTAAAATGTGTTTGTTTTGCTAGTAAAAAAATAAAAAAAAAAATTTAAAAGAATACTATCATCACACCCCCTAATCTCCCATCCCAACTCTTCATAATAAAGGATTTAAATATAATGAAGAGAATATTGCATAAGAGGCGTCAGAGATACAATTCAAAGACTTGCAAGTTTGAGTAAATGAAATGGGGTCACCATTTCCCCCAATTTTTGGTGATTAGGTATACTTAGCTTTCCATGGAGCCTAAAACCTATCAAAAGGCATTGAAATTTGAGAAATCAATTGAATACCATACATCCTTGTGGTTGTCATTATTTATTGTTGTTATCTGAATAAAGGGGGTGTGTGACATGCGTCGATGTGTTCCATGGAGTGAGCTTATTAATAAATTGTGCCTGAAATCTTCATGTACTACTAAGCGTGAATTAAGACTCATTTTGTTCATATGGGGTCTCACAATTTTCGTTTATCATATAATTTCTTGTACCGTTTCTGTAAATTATAAATATATTAAATAAAGAAAAAGAAAATGCAAGAGTGCTGAAAAATGATAGTATTCGACTGCAAAATTCTACAGCTACTAAAAGCAAAGCCCATCTATCATTCATAATGGGCAGAGATGCTCTCTTCAATCTTCATGAGATGTTGAATAGTATCAAGTTTCTTTTTAAGAGTTGTGGAAATCACCTCCAATCTCATCAAATCTCGATATTTAGTTTCTGCATTAAATCTTGTCATATTTTAATAAGATCTGAGCTAAATTAAAAAAGAGTCGAGTTTAAAATTGTAAGACGAAGAGAGAAGATAAATTGCCGCAATGATACTTGCATTTTACAAGACAACAATGCAGAATCCACCTTTAGTTTTCCCTTGCAAAATTTTTTGCCTTGCTTCAACTTTCTTTGTTGGTGGGAAGGGCGCACGCTAAGATTAGATCAAATTACTAAGAGCAATTTTAGGGGATATGAAAATTAGACATTATTAGGTGATATTCTCATATGGCACACATTCATTAGGTAATGATTATATGACTATTTTTTCGTCATCCAATACAAGTGTGCCACATAAGAATGTCACCTAATAATATCCCCTTAGAATTTCTCAATAACTAAACAGTCGAACCATCTAGTTTGGTCCATTTGTTTGGTTAATTTTTATAATATATTGATATATATATTCAACGAGAAAATTTCTAGTACTCATGGATTACTAGACATTAAGTACTCATAACTAATGAAAAACATATATGTGTATTCCGGGGGCTTAAATTAATTAAAAAACTAAGGTTTCTAAATTCACGTATTAGCTCTTGATTTTACCATGAAGGATGGAGTAGGCACTCATGGACAATAACTAGTAGTATTTAAAATCTATTCAATCCAGTTAATGTAATTTTTGAGTAAATTATTTTATTAATCTTGAGATTAAACTATCAAGTATAGAAAAACAGTTAAAATTTCCTCACAATGGAGAGACAGAAGTTCACAATTTGATTATAATCAAGATAAATATATGCTTGATTTTCAAACCAATATCATGGTCTCTCTCTCTCTATCTATATATATATATATATATATATATCAGAGACGCTCTTCCGATCTGTACAATTAATAAGGCAGTCAATACCAATTCCCATGCATTGAAGACTATTTGAGTTAATGTAAACTTCTCTGCGTGTTGAAATATAAATGAAGAAATTAATTAATTCCACGGAATTCATAAATCACAACTAGCACATTTATACTTGAATTTGATTTCATTATGATGACTCGAGATTTTTTTCCCCAATTTTTATTACTCCCTCCCTCTTTCGCGTAGATTAAAAAATGTGAATTAATATTATTAAAGAAATAAAATTTACACTTATTTTCCTAATATACCCTTATTCAATATTGAAAAAACTTTTTATTTATTCAATATAGTCATTAATGCATTACAAATTTATTAGTAGTTGGACTAAAGACATATTTGGAAAAGAAATTAATTGTTCAACCTCATTTATATAAATAGACTATAATTTGAGACAAATAAAAAATAGAAATTAGGCTTATTTTTATAGGACGAAGGGAGTACTATATAGCAATAACAACAAATCGACAAGCTTTTTAACTAAACAGTTCATGAGACTCAAATGGTGTGTAACACATACTATTCACTATCCATATTGATTACAAACACTTCTAAATCACACTGCTAGACGTATTAATATTAATGAAGTATTCAATTTTTCACTAGGAATGTGTGAATTTTGAGTAGGCACTTTTATTTTGGAATAGTTAGCTTTGGAATAGTTAGCATGTTTGAACTCGAAAATGGGTCATTACACATTTTAGAATCAGACTTTCATCATACCAACTGATTTGAAAAATTCTAATAGTCTATCGAGTTCTTTGGAATCGTGTAGTTATTTTATTTTTTAACTTAGTATTGAACATGAACAATAACACTAACTTCGTGTGTCTTTTCTCTAGTCAACTTCTTGATTTTCAAGGTATGCCTAACAAGCCGAATGCCCTAATCCAATTTTGGGCTTGTTTGAAGCTCTTTAAATTTTTAATTTATAAAGTGAATTTATAAAGAGTTGAAATGAGTGGTGGAAATTTAATTGAAGTTTGAAATGTATAGTGATTGTTGAGCAGTTGTCAAATCAACAATTAAATTATGGTAGGTGAATTTATAAAGAGAAAATTTAAAGAGGATCAAATAATTTTTCTTTCAACCCCTAGTCCAAATATTTTTGAGTGAGTGAATGAATGGGAGTTTTTTCTACCGAACCAATGTGATTCTTACATTTTATAATTGTGATAGTTCTTAAACAAAATTAAATTGGTTATGTATAATTTCATGAATGGAGAAAATTATTCCCTTTTCAAAGACATAAATAAATAATAATTGGTACTTAATTCAAATAAAAATAACTAAAGATTAAAGATAACACAAAAACAATCCATGTTATTTATTTATACATCACATACACATATCTGCTACACAATATAGCACACAAAAAGCCTCCACTCCCTCCCTCTCCCTCCACGTCATTATTCCGGCATCTTCTCCGACGACTCTCCGGTGAATCAGTGGAAACGGGATAGCGGCGAAAATGATTAGGAAATAATGAGGACCTACCGGAGATCTCATTTACCATGTCAATCTCGTGCTCCGACTGCTTCTCCGACCTTCTGTGCGGCGAGGACTCCAATATTATTCTCGGAGAAGACTCGCTAGAATGCTCCTCGGACCTGGATTCACAGTCACCTGACGTCGAAGAGTTGATCGCCGGACTTATTGAAGACGAGCGAGATTTTGTCGAGAATCTTCATTCAGCTCCTCAATATCTCGATTCGTCTACCAGAGCCGAATATGTTGCGTGGATTATCAAGGTATTTAGAACCGATAATCACAGGGGCGCATTTTAGCACGGACAACGGTGCTAAAATGTGTCCGGCGGCTGCGAAACAGATTTTTTCGGCGCAATATTGAATCTTCGGCTCACTTTTACACGGGACAGGAGAGAGAATTGAATGTTTGTTTTGCTTGTGCAGGTGCAAAAGTATTATGGTTTTCAGCCGTTAACGGTGTATCTCTCAGTCAACTATTTTGATCGTTTCCTCCACTCGCATCCATTGCCGGTAAAACTTCCGTTGCCATCAAATGCAGAATAAAAATATTTTCCTTTCTCTTTCATTTTTATTCTTATTCTGAATTAGTTATTATGGAAAATTTCGAAAACCTCAAGAGGTTTCTACCTGCGAGTGGATACGTGCCACGTATTTCATATACTGATACAAGCCATGTGTAAATACACATGTTGTGCATTCATACAAAACCTCCCACCTCGTGTGTGGATGCACGTCATATGTATTTAAAATATATATGATTTGTATGAAATACGTGGCGTGCATCCATAAGCAGGGTGAGAGAAGTTTTGAAAAAAGGACTCATAGTTATTATTAAACTTTATTGGCATCTTGAAGAGCATTGAAAAGTACGATACTATAAGATCTACATGATATACGGAATAATAATAGTAGTTTATAAATTAATTGCCATTTGTTTGACAATTGTTTACACATGATATTATTTTATTGAACTATTTTTGTTTTTAAAAAGTCAAAAATATTACGATTTGTCAAAATTGATTAATTTATTAATTAATCATTTTGTTATGTGTTTGTTTTGTTAATACATGTGGATTACAAATAATGTTATTTTAGTATTTGCAAGGTACAATAAGGCCTATTGTTTATGATTTTGTTCTTTTAGTTTTTGGGTAGGTACATGTTATTGTCTATCTTGAAATGCCCATTATTTAAGGTTGTGTGTTGGACCTGTTGGTATTATGTAGCAAAAAGTCAACAAAAATAGTGTACATGTAATAAAGGGTGTTTTCATGCACAAAAGCAAGAGGCTTGAGCCTCTTACGTGTCCATTATGTAGCTTCAATTAATTAATTAGTATTAAAGTGAAACATCGTTATAGGAATTAAATAATTGAGAAGATTAACTGAGAAAAGTTTATTTATTGTCAATTTTCATAATGCTAATTCTACAAAATGATGATTAAATGTGAATGATGACGACGACCAGATTCCCATTTGATTTTAAGCATGATTGTGTAATTTGTCAAACGTGTAGTTATGTCTTGTTTCGTCTCTTACATTGAGAAATTTTGTCCCTGCGGAATAATTGCAGAAAATGAATGGATGGCCATTGCAACTATTGTCCGTAGCGTCCTTGTCATTAGCTGCTAAAATGGAGGAACTTCTGGTTCCTTCTCTATTGGATCTTCAGGTAAACATCTCCCGCATTATACTTTCAGGTGAAGTTTACTTCCAAAGTCATCCATCATTGAGCCATTTTATACCTTTCTTAGGTTGAAGGAGCAAAATATATCTTCGAACCAAGAAATATACAAAGAATGGAGCTTCTTGTACTGCGTGCCCTCGATTGGAGGCTACGATGCATTTCTCCTTTTAACTATCTCAGTTTTTTTGCAAATAAGATCGACCCCACTGGAAATTATACTATGTTCCTTACATCAAGGGCCACTGAAATTATTCTGTCAAACATTCAAGGTATCTCTTGATTCTTCATAGTAATAATTATATATATATATATATATATGTAATAATGAAGATAGAAATATGAAAATTTTGACTTAATTAATTTCTTGTTTATGTGAACAGTGGCAAGCTTCCTTGATTACAGACCATCATGCACTGCTGCGGCAGCAATACTTTGTGCTGCAAATGATCTGCCTAATTTCTCTTTTGTAACTGCTCAGCATGCAGAGACATGGTGTGATGGACTTCACAGAGTAAGAAAATTATAAAAAAGTATCTTTTATGATGAGCTAATTGGGTGTAACAAAGTGCATTAACCAACTTTGGGAGATACCCAATTCGTTTGGCAGGACAAGATCAACGGTTGCTATCGAATGATGAAGCAGTTTATTATCAATAATAGGCCAAGGAAACAACCAACAGTGATACCCCATTTCCGGGTCATGACTCGGGCAAGTATGTCAAGTGACTCATCATCCTCATCCTCCTGGTCTTCATTTTCTTATAAAAGGAGAAAATTAAACAATGACTTGTGGACGGACGATGACAAAGGAAGCTCTGATTAAGTGGTTAAGAAAGAGAACTAAACCTGTATAAGAAAATGGTGGTCCAGAGTAAAATCCTCAATATTTTTTTTGGAGGGTTGTGGGGGTAAAATTGACAAGTGATGAATACATAATCAAGAGAAGTGAAATATATATTAAGTATGTAGGAGAAGAATTTGGACAGTTTGAGAGATATTTATGTAACTTTTTTTTCAGTGGTCACTGCCATTCATGAAGGGTGGTGTGCAGATTCCCATGGGAAGGGATTTGGTACATATATTTATTTTGGTGCAAGAAGAGATTGTTTAATACTAGTGGAGTGATGGAGTACACTAATGAAGTGGGAAGTGATTGAATTCAAAGGCAGCATTGAAATGAAAGAGATTGTGGGACCTTATGGGATTGATTAATCAATGAAGTTGGAAAAATAAGAATAAGATAGATTCACGGGATCATACAGGTCAAGAAAAGGGAATAGTGAAAATAAAGAAGAAGCGAGAATAAGATTGGCTCCGACCTCCATGTAATTAGGCTTTTTTACGAGTTTTTGAGTGAGGTGTGTACGCGCTTACAATGTATCATCCACATGTGTGTGCATGTTTGCTTTTTTTTTTTGGCGGGAAAAAAGCTCTTTCTTTTAACTTTGAGTGTTGTACAAATGTGCAATGGATGCACAAGGTATTATTTTTTTGATTTTTTTTGTCCAAAAGATAAGGAAAGAATGGTTCTTTCTTTGGTTAATGGCTAAAGTTAGCCTAACCATACAAAGGTCTTTGGGGCCTTCTACTTTTCAAGAGTGTTGTAATTAATTTTTAATGAAATCAAACATAATTTTATATGTATATTTCCTCTTTTCATTGCTCACTTCCCCCCCCCCCCACCATGTGAATGACAATGAAGAATTTGTAGCTTAGCCATTTGTTTTATTATAAATTTCAAAAGAAAAGTTGGAATTTTGTGAAGCAGGCAGGGCTTGATGAGTTTTATGTGCAGATGAAGGGACTAGGGATCGGTCCCTCATCAATTCAAATCCATTGATTTCAGACAAGTGTGAATTACCTATCTATAGCTAACCTTCCATCAATTGATCTATCAATGTATACATAATTACATATAGCAAAAATCTGAAATAATATGCATGGGACCTTCTCCACGCATGCGTTACAGTCGACCCTTCTACAACTCAAGTCTCATCTTGACATATATAAAACCAATTATTATGAGTATGTCTGGCGAATAGTATATATTGAAGTGCATTGTATAATACGACAAGCTAAAATTTAGCTCTTTTTATATTAAGACTGTTATTGAACATTTTTTAATACACGGGCGCCATGCATGATTCAAAGTACCACTAGTGAAAACTGAGAGTAATTTCTACATGAGTGATGTGACTGCATATCTACACGCCACATGAATACGTGTAGCCAAGTCAACTTATGAGTGCCATAACGGCACTCATCTACGTGCATGCTAACTGGGTCATTATACGAACGATGAAAAGAGACATGTTTGTCCGTTATTATTTAGATATTAGCTCAATTTCATCTTTAGTTTCTTTGCAATTCTTGCAAGTAGTGATGCTTCTTTCAATCTCACACTGGCTATACATAACATAACTCATCCTTACAAATTATGCAGTACCAAAGGACAAGATTTTATATCTTTAATTTTTTTCCTATCAAACAGCTGTTTACTGGACCACACTGAAGAATGGTAACGAGGTTGGGACGAGTTTTTTGTTGTTTCAAGTTTTTATACATTACCTGCTTGGAATGGCATCTAATATATCACCAGCTTTCCAACCATTAGAAAACATATGATCCAGCTTTTGATTTTACTCACGATCTATTGGTATGCGTAAAACCTGTTTGGAATAGTTTCAACTCATTCTTTTTGTAGTGGTGCTTCGACCTGATCATCATCTAATTAGACCAAGAAAAGCACAGTTTCAGAGTTCAAAAGCTATATTTAACTTTTTAAATGTCATGCTAAACTGAATTATAAACATGTAAAAAAAACAACCTTACCAACTAATTAGAACCAACAAAAGCACAATTTCAATGTTTAAAAGCCACCCTAAACTAAATAATAAACATACGCACATTTCTTTATGGATTTTGGATGAAGGATTTGAAACATAACCGATTTTTAGCCAAAAATTTATCTGTTCTCCTTGCACCTCATGTCCGACGCATTTGGTGAGTCGAGAACTTTTACTAACCACCGGACCGAGTGATACATGTCTGGTTGTGTGTGTCATTATCTTCATATAACGTGCATAATGTGCAAGTGATGCAGACCGCAATCTACGACTCGAAAATAACACTCGTTTTTTATTAGAAGTCAATCAAGGGAAAAACCTACAAGACGAAATAAATAGAGCAAATTTATAAAGAAGAGAGATGTAGAATATATATTGGAAATGTAAAAAAGTTTGAAATATGTGATTGTATTTGAACAGTTGTCAAATCAAATGTCAAATCAGTAATAGATAAAATTATAAATTGAAAGAATAAAAGAAGAATAAAAAGGTTCAAACAAGCTCCTAGTGGGCCAGACTTACAAGGTAAATAACGAAAATACGAAAAATATGACAAAAATAAAGAAAAAAACAATTTTGACCCTTTAAACGACTTCAAATGTCCAAAATCTACATGCGTCATGGCAAAGTGACCAGTTATGTCCGTCTCATCGTGAGCTTTTCGGAATGATATTATAGACGAAAATCAAATACTGTATGCAAAAGTTAAACCCGTTTAAAATTACGATGTTTTCACGTCCAATTGTCTCAACAATCAATGTCTTGTCTTGTAACACATCATTAGCCTTTTCCTCATCAGCAGGGTAAAATATTATTATTTTAACTAACAAAAGGACTTTCCAGAAAACCATGTACATATATCAGCTTATGTGGATCTAGCTAGTCAAAGTTTATGCAATCGACACTGAGGAAGACAAGTCTTTTCGAGATTGTAACATTACTTTATTGCCTTCTCTCTATGACATTATTAATTCGTAACGACCAATATGTTGGTATATTAAATATGGTTAAATATTTTCATAGATATATACAAGAAAATTATATAAGAATTTATCCTTTTTTCTATATTGTGTCATGTTATCCTTGTAATCGCTAATACTATCGTGCAAAACAAAAGATTATCCTCCAAATTAGAATTATTGATTCAATACATTTGTGGGTTTGTTAAGTTATTAACACCCAAAAATAGATAATTATAACACAGCCGCCACCACTAGACAAATTAAAACAAATGATAAAAGTATAAACACTCGAGATAATCAATAGGACAAGAGCGGAGGCATAATAACAATGGAAAATAACACCAAATAACTTTTTCAATAAATGACAAATATGACTATTATAAATGTAATTAAAGAACATAATCTAGTGTATAATAGGCTATAATTTCTAACATGACTTGATTAAGCAACTGGAAAAAAAAAATGAAAAAGAAAAAGGTGACCCTTTAAAAATGTGTAATGAGGTGGTTGTGAACTTAAAAAAAGAGTCGATATGACGTCAAGATCGGAACTACAAATATTGTACTAATAGGTAAAATTGATTAACATCTTGGAATTTTTGTCAGCAATACGTTCCCACTGAGATGCCCTTTTATTAGTGCCACTGCCACATGAAAAGCTTGATAAGGAAGAAGGTAGTTGAGCTGTTAATGCACTAATTCACTAAATTTCTAATGAGTCAGATCTGGCTCTTTGTACGGAGCCAGATTACCAAAAATCAGCCATATTACCAATCTGGCTCCGTACAAGGAGTCAAATCTGGCTCGTTTGAAAGCATGCACTAATTCATCAATGATCATAGTTACTTGTATATTTGGAAGTGACTAGAAATAATGATGATGAATGAATATTTCAAGGTGTCATACAAGTACTTGTTTTTGGATTCATGGGGTTAGACTTTTTATTTTATTATGATGATTACCTAAAGATTTATGAATTTCATAAAAAGATTTAGTTAAATGTGATTAATCATGTTGTCGCACTAGATAGGCCTGAAACTTGATTGAAAATGATCGAGTGAGACTCCAGATTCTGTAATATTTATCTAATTACCATGGCAGAAATGCACATACTTTTCACTTTTTATCAACCCAAAACTAGATCTTCATAGGGGGGGGGGGATTTTGATTACTAATACCCTCATATTTCATATAAACAATAGTCAAATGAATGTCATGCTAGATGGACTTAGCTGATGGATTTAGTTTTTAAAATATCGACATGAAATGTAATTTTTAAAGAAAAATTAAGATCGAGTTAAACCCATAAGTTTTATATAAAAAGTAGTCATCTATTTGGCATGCTAGTATAAAGAATCCGCAATCTATCGACCCAAAACTTGATCATCGATCATGATATAGCTGCGCAAATCTCTCCAGTTTAATCAAAGCAGAACTCCTATAATTTAACTGATCGACTCCAAATTTATCGGCTTATCGTTTCATACATTGCATAAATTAAAAGAACACAAGAGAACAAGAATTAATTAATGAATTGAAAAATATTTGCACAAATTTAAAAAGACAAAACTGGAAAGAAATTTGGGAAATCATCTTTAGATACATATTCCCCCTTTGAAATGCTCTTTTAAAGGGAATCCTAAGTACTGCCCTCTAAAAGCCAAAAATACTTTTATCTCTTCCTGTGTCAAATGTAGTGGCTGGAGGGGTATAGAGGAGCGTTCCTGGTCACTGTTTGTTTATGGCATTTTTTCAACTTTTTTTTGGTAATGACAAAGATATAAGAGCCCCAACTTTTGAACATAATTATAATTATTTATTGCTAGTATTGAAACCATGATCGTGCAAAAAGGGGTAAAAAGATATTCTAAAGTTAGAATGATTTGAATGTTTTTTTCCCTGAATGCAAGGGGCTTTCACTTTCACAGTAGAAATTAGAAAGCAATTACTCATAAGTCTTGTATCTAATTAATTAATCCCAAGTTACCTATTTTTTTAAACATCATTGATTCATTTCTGCCGAGATTGACGTTTGTTCTTTCTATTTAGGATTATATCGCATCTGATGAGTGATACTATTTATCTAGATTGTAGATGATCTCTAGTTTAGTGTTGGTATCATTACATCAGGATATCAGTAGTTATCATGCATAAATATGTGAGGACATTCCGATCTCTCAATGTTTTCCAAGAAAAAATGACAATTAAATTTAACATCAGCATGCCGTTAATTAGTGCGACAGATATCTATGAAACGGGATTTAGTAGGATTTTCGTAAACATATTAATATATACTTATAGATTTGGTTTGGGAAAAACTATAATCTATAAGTGGAAATTGAGGCGGAGAGAGGAGCCCAAGTTTTTATCTTTCCAACTCATATTTTTCCTTTTTGGACGCTAAACATCAAAAGGAGAGGCCATTGGGATGTTGTTCTTTTTTGCTTTCTGATGTGCCTGAATCAGAGTGGAGACCAAAGGGTCATATTTATAATCATCAATTTTATGTAACTACAATATCCCTCCTCATTGGATCCATTCTTTTCTGCTGTTTTATTTTCATGTTCTGACTTCTGATCAGTAAATTAAAAAGAAAAAAGGAGATTTTGATATAAAGCCTTTTGGGCTGATCGTGTAGCAAAAACTTTGCTTGTCTTCTTTTAAACTGAGGACGTCACTAATGATTTAATAGATAAGATTTCAACAGGTTTCAATAAAACACGCTTAAGCAACTCAAAACTTTTCATAATTAGTATTGCAATAAATTTCATTTTCAGGATTTCTAAAATTTACTATGTTACAATAAACTACACTACCAAAACTGGGGCTGGGAAGGGGGTTGTCCGGTTCGGTTCCACCTTGGAACCGGAACCGAACCGAACCGGCCAGAATCGGGTTCTATTTAGGTGAACTAAAACCATCGATTCGATTCGCTAGTTTAGGCTTCGTTTCGCCGGTTTAGGCTGTTTAACAACCTAAAAAGTTGTTTTTAAAAAATAAAAAAAAAAAAGAAACCCGACCGAACCATTGGGTTGGTTTCTTGGTCCGATTCGATTGAGCTGGTTTTTCTGCCTAGTGCTAACCAAAACTATGTTCTCACTATCCATGATTAGTATGAGAAACATAGAGATACGTGTGTCACAAAACATGTACAATTCACGTCTACAAGAGGTAGATTTAGATTATTTACAACCAACAAAAAATATAAGCAATGAGTCAAATTTCAATTCTAATGATCAAATTAAAATTTGCATAAAATAAAAAAAATAAGAGTATTTATCACTAATGTTCTCGATTAAGTAACTGTGGGGCTCGTGGTGATGCATCGCATTACTAAAGGGAAAATTTTGGAAAATTTCACCTACGAGTTACATTCTACTCTCTCCATCCCACAAAGATATTCCACTTTTATTTTTTTACATAGATTAAGAAAATATCATTTAATGTAATTGGAAATGTACAATTTAATAATATATTTCATAATATACCCTTTGATTTATTTAATATTTTACTTTAGTTTTTTTCGTTGTTGATTACTATGCATAATAAATAAAGATATATTAAAAAACTAAAAATTTAACTTAGAAAATGGGAATATAATTTGCAACGGATAAAAAAAAAATAAAAGAGGAATATACGGAGTGAGTAGTATTTTTCTATTTTCACTTACACTCATTTAATTTTTGGGAATACTACATCAAAAAGTATAACATCCTGTAATACACCTTCAAATTGTAACATGCTTGTTATACAAATTAATATTGTAATATAATTCGTTACACAAATTATATATGTAGCATATGATATCTTGCACTAATTATTAATTAAAAACAAAAAGAATTTGGAATAAATTATATTAAGAGAAAAAAAGAGTATAAAGTTGCTATGGATATATAATTTCAAATTTTGGTTCGTTGTGAAACTTATTCATTATTGAAAGACATGTATTTAATTTGGGTTTGAGCCTAAATTTCAACTTAACCACTAAATATGTTAAAAGGCCAATCGAACAAACCCATTACTTATCAGTAAGCAAATTGACTCAAAATAACACTTCATCACGGCCCATCATGACCTTCTTCTTGAACCCCTGCGCGTACCGACGCTACTTGCTATGCTCGTCCAAAAATTTCAGCGGTCTGTTTAAGGGAGTTAATGAAGGTATTTTATGTATGAGTTTCGTTTTAGATTTTTTTCCCCATGGAATTGTTTGTTTAATTCTTTTAATTTGCAATATGCTCACCATTCCTAATATCGTCACTGGGCTTATTTTATTTTGTTAAAATGAATCCTCTTGCGTTCGTATTAGACTGGCAGTTGAAAATTATGGGTTTAGTGTTGTAAATGTGATCGTTTTCTGTCGAAAATTGAACTTCTGATCTAATGGAATTTGGGGTAATGGGACTTGATGCTCTGATATTTATGTGCCAAATTGAGCTAAATAAATTGTATGGTTAAAGAACAAAAATTATCAGCAAATAGAATCTGATCCCTTATGCCAGCCCTACAGGCTACAGCAATAAATTTTGAGCTCAAATTTGAATTAATAGGAGGAAACGATTACAGTAAAGACATTAACTTGGAGCATGAGAAGCTGAGTATGGAATGGTTGCGTGTGCTCTTCCGATCTTTTAAGTGTTTGAGATTTCATGCTGGGGATCACTTGAAATGTTTTCTTAAGCTCTGTTATGATGTCCCCTTTTTTTCTGTTTATTTGTTTTTGTGTTGATTGTTGTGCGTCCTGAAACAAAAAATAAGAACCTGGTTTCTTGACTTCAAAAATTGTATATCCTACGACATATATGCTCTTTCGAGTGCTTGGTGGACACTGTGATATCATGTAGAATATTCAAAATTTTCCTAATTATTAGTTTGGTTAAATATCAGAATTATATATCGAATTTCTGAAATTAGTTCTAAAGATCATATTGTGGATCAGTGCAATGTTGAAAATTCTCACAGTCTATTAAATACAAGTCAATGACATGCAGTTAACTATGCAAGTATACAGACTCCTCCATTTTACCTATAGAACATTAGCATCCATACATTATTATAAGTTAGTTGGTTGAAGGGAAATCTTGGGAAAAAGAAAAAGTAAAAGAAAAAGAAAAAGAAAAAGAAAGAAAAAAGAAAAAGGCCAAAAGGTCAACTGTAATTAATCGATATAAAACTGGCAATATTAGTTGTTTTGTCTTTGTTATATATGCCCTAAGTTCCAGTTATTTAAAGTCCAAAGATCTTTGCTTTGCTTTGAGTTTGAATAAAAGGAGGACCATTTAAGATAAGATAAAATATACTCCCACAATCATTGTACAAACTGTAGCATATAAGATAAAATATACTCCCACAATCATTGTACAAACTGTAGCATATAAGATAAAATATACTCCCACAATCATTGTACAAACTGTAGCATATAAGATAAAATATACTCCCACAATCATTGTACAAACTGTAGCATATAAGATAAAATATACTCCCACAATCATTGTACAAACTGTAGCATATAAGATAAAATATACTCCCACAATCATTGTACAAACTGTAGCATATAAGATAAAATATACTCCCACAATCATTGTACAAACTGTAGCATATAAGATAAAATATACTCCCACAATCATTGTACAAACTGTAGCATATAAGATAAAATATACTCCCACAATCATTGTACAAACTGTAGCATATAAGATAAAATATACTCCCACAATCATTGTACAAACTGTAGCATATAAGATAAAATATACTCCCACAATCATTGTACAAACTGTAGCATATAAGGCAGGAAAGGTTTGTTTTGTAGCTCTCTTGTATAGGAGCTTCGTGATTGCTGATCTCGTGGTCTATAAGAGAAATTTGTTACTGCTCCTGGTCCCTTCTTATGAACTCCAAAACATTCTTGGAAGTTGATTGATTTGCATCATTGAGACATCTGCTTAGAGAATGCTATATGAACTGTGGATCTTTATTAATTGAAAATATTTTCTTTGTGCATTAGAATCTCTAGTTCTTAACTGGAAATGGTTCTTTGTTATAATCTTGAATGGGAGATATCTTTTTATGATAAAACAAACAACATTATTAAAACAGCTTGTTGTTTTTGACTTTTTCTGTGCTGGCATTGTGCTGGAAAAGGGCCTATCTGTTCATTTCTTTGAAATTGACAAAATTGGCATTGATTTAACAAAATTCACTTGTTCTAGCTACCTTCTCATGAAACCAGATATGCAGAAAATTCTCATACGCATGTTTGGTGTACATAGCGTTTGATGGCCGAAAACAAGATTTTAGCTGATATTTCTTTCTTACCTAACACACTGCCGGAATATGGAGGATCTGGACCCAGAATCCTATCAGTTGAGCATTCAACAAATTTGATAGTTGCCATTAACGAGGAAAAAAAAAACTTCAAGGAGTGTCTTTAGCATGCCAAGCTTTCTCATTGTGAGCTTGTAATTTTTTTTGAGTTTTTTCACTTCAACTTTATGCAAGTTTTTACTACTTAATCATTCACGTGCAATTTCAAATTATGTCTTGCTGAAAAATACAGTTGAAACATTGAAGCTAAACTCTGATGGTGCTTTGCAATTTCCATGTGAAATATCATATTTTTTTGAGAACTTTTGTGATCTTAATTTCTCTCCTTTTAGGGCTATACAGAAATCCTATTACTAGGTATTGTCCATTTAATGAACAAATTTCAACTACCATCAGCTTCCAGATTCAGCAATGCTTTGCAGAGATGGCCGCCATGATTTAGATCGTGAAGAAATGCCATTTGCTGTTCCTGACGTTTGCCGATGACTGTCATGTCTCATAAGCTGCAAAAATAAAGAAAATCATTAATTACGTTTCTCAGAGATGTTTTAATTTGGTATGAAATACTTGGTAGTTGTGACTTCAGTATCAAAATGGTTAACACCGTGTTACCAATTGAGTGAACATTCCTTGTGCCTGTGTTGGCTGCAGAGATGGAATCATTTACGATACATATTTGATACGGAGCAAGGGATAGTAGTTGACAGTATTGACGAAGAAACAAAACTAAGAATCTAAAATCTTGTTCGTTATACTGTAAGTGACGTCCAGTGTTGCATACAAACATAGGTTTTTACCAGACACTTTCCATTTCAAAGGTTTATTAGTTTTTGTCAATAACATTCCAAGAAAATATTGCCAATGTGGTATATATATGCTTATAGTCTATGATTTCTTCAAGTATTTGCCTATAAATTTTATCAAAGCACACTGAAGGTTACCTCATCATTCTTCTCTGCTGCAGGCCTTCCGGTTTCTGACTGGCAACTATCATTCTGCATTTCTGCCTCAACCGGTATGTGTTGTGGAGCTTGGGGCCAGTTTTTCTTCATTTTTGCATATTTCTTTGCTCTCAGCACTTTCATAACCTCTGCAAAGACGAGAAATTAAAGAAAAATTTTCAGCTTGTGTTTGATCGAGATAATTGGATGGCACTTGACAATTTTAAGGTAGAAAAAGCTGTTAATATCTTATTCATTACTGTAGGACCAGAAAAAGAGGGAACAGATAATGAACTGACCTTGAGTTGTGACTAGACGATATGCCCGACCAAGGACTAGAGTATCCGTCGGCCGGAGAAGCTTAACACGCGTAAAACGCACCGTCTTGTCATCTGAATTCCCTTCTCCGTCAACCGGCAGAGGTATTATGAGAGAAACATAATGTCCAGGATTCATCTTCATCACCTCGCTCGCCGGCACCGGCCAGTACATTCTCTCTAGTTGGCCATTTGGGTGTTGTATCACAAGTGCTGCAGCATCAACAGCTTGACAATTCCCCATTCTCTCTCCTCCTTCACTCTATATAATCACTGTATCTACAGAAATATGTTTCTGCAGAACAAAAGAAGAGGAAAGAAAGAGATAGATAAGGAGGAACAGGAAGGAAGGAGGTTAAGCAAGCAATGGTCCTTTTCTAATCCCCACCCCACCTCCAAGAGTGGTAAAATAAGTCTACCTCAATCCAGCACTGTCTCTCTTCCTCTTTCCCTACCGACTTATGATTTAAATTCCTATTGACTATTGTAAATACTTGTGTAAATTATGATTTCAGTAATGATATTTTTATCTATTTGTATGCATTTTGTATTTATAGTATAATTTTTTAACGTTAAGACCAAGGCCGGGCCGGCGATGTTGCTTAAATAATGGTAGATCGCCACGTGGCTAGCCGTCAAAAGTGGTGGACTGGTGGCGATATTATAATATTACATTACATAAGTTCGTTTTAATTAATTGAAGTTGAAAACCACTTACATTTGATTACTCAAATGGAAACACAAATTTGAAAGCTAACTTGATCCTAATTGAGCAAACTCAAAAATTTTGTTTGGCCTAAAAGTGATTGAGTTCGTAGGTAATGAAAGTAAGTAAAAGAGTCTAAAAGCTCAATTCACTTAATTAAAACTCATTTGGTTCCACAATGAAACATATTTTACCCACTCAATATGAGAAATTAATCTTAACAACATGGAAATTCGAAATGATAACATACATATTGCAAAAAGAACTTCTTTTCAAGATCGCCTCTACTGGTAAAGGCACAAATTTCAAGTGCACGCGCTACTAATAATCACTAAACAACCATTCTATTACCTCAATAAATTATTAGAATTTACAGCTACCGTCAGACTGACTTCAACGTAAACGAAAAATACTTGCGTGAATAATAGCAATAATAGTATATAATTGAATGAAATGAAATCAACTAAAGGCATGCTTCAAAGATTCCATTGTCCCTCTACCACCACATTGTTTGGTGCCCTGATTAATCGCTTGGCTAAGATACAATGTAAACGAACTGACTTTATTATTGTATATAGTTGTGGCCATCACTTGTTCTTTCCTTATTTATTCAAATGTTACCAAAAATTTAAATTTCGAAAAGAATAATGTTTGCCTGAAAACATGCAGTTGACAAGTTTATATCAATCCATACTGTACAAGTATGGAGTCACTTTCCTTTTTAATTACAAGCATTTAAATTTAAATAAATAAGTACAGGGAAAAAAAAATTTCCTTTCAAAATTTGAAGTCGTTTACTAAAAGAGTACATTAGGTTGCTGATTAACTTTCAACAATTAATATTTTTTTTGCTCTTTTTCCCCCCCTTGTAAACAATTTTTTCATTTTGTGCATTTTTACTTCTGTGGTAGTAGAGGTAATTAAAGATGGATTCTAGCTAATTTATTGTTCATTAATAGACATGTATGGAGATATAAGCATGACAATCATCCTCTTCCACCACTCCCATACTTCCAACCAACCCCCTCGACGTCCCTTGTCAAGAATATCATCTTTAGCTGTACACTAATCATAGCCCCAAGCTCTATTTTCCTTCTTATAATTTATCTGGGTTCTAAAAATCATACATAACAAGATCATAAAGTATCAATATGAAACTTAACATTGAATAAAATCAAACTGTAAAAAATGAAAAACACGTTAAAAACACAAGGCTAAATTTTAAGCTTTTACAATCTTACACGAAACTTAAACAAGATCATTAGAACACCGATGATTTTCCTTACAAGTTGTACTTTATTATAATGTCTATTTCAATGGTAAGTTAGGCAAAATATGTCGCTTCCCATGTAATAGGCTGCAACTCGATTACATAATATTGCAAGGTAAAAAACCCCAATTGCAATTTTTGTAAAGAGCAAGAGGTCAACTATTCTAATATCAATTAGAAGTTTCAATGCTTCTTTACTTACCTTTCTCCTCAAAAATCAAATTAGACTGCATTAGTAGGTAGCATACAATTGGAAAATGTGAAAACGACACGTGAACTCACTATTTTATTTTATTTTAACAAGACAAGAAACTTAACTGAGATTAAAAAAAAAAAGAATTAATTATAAAGTTACTCAGCATTCAATTTAAGAAAATTATAAACTTAAATAGTCAAACCACAACTTAATTCAATTTTCTTATGGAGTTCCTATCATATAAAATATATTTAAATAATATAATTTCAAGATTCATCGAATCCTGAAAAAAAAAATAATAACCATATATAACATAATTTTGAAACAATTAATAATCAGGAGCATAAAATGATTTATTTTGTATTTTTTGAAAGTGGGAGCTGTCAGGATGAAGATTTGTCTTTAAAAGATGCTTTATAATAATAAAATAATGAAACATTATTAAGAAGCAAGAACCTCAAACTTTATTTTGTATTTTTAAAATGCTGCCTTTAAGCTGAAGTGATTTGGAATATTTAGCTAAAAGTAAACACTATATAATAAATATTTTTTAATCAAGTGATCATATAAAAATTAATTATTAATAAAGGCGAATCTTCGAATCTTAAATATTTTAAGCAAACTCTACTTTCGAAATCTTAGAGAACTTTAACGCAAAGCAAATTCAGGATTAATGAGCTTTTACCTTGGTTATTGTATTGTTTCGTTGAGAAAATTTTTTCCTTTCCTCATTCTAGTGAGGTTGGGTAAGTGAAAAAACACAATAATATGAAGGTATCAAATGAAGACTAGGCCAAATAGTTTTTTTTTTTTTTTTTTTTTTTTTTGAAAGGGCCAAGGGCCAAATAGGTTTTCAAGAAATCTTTTCTTTCTTTTGTTCCCTCTTTGTATTAAAAAAAAAAATGGAAAACCGATTAACACTACCATGACCGGATTGATTCACTCCTTTTTGCCCAGCTACCTAAGTCAAATAGCAAATTGCATATAAATTTAAATCGAAATGGTCTTATGTATATATATCGTTACTGATTAATGGTCTTCCTAAATCTAACTGAGATTGAATCTTTTAAAAACCTAAATATACTCAAGATATATTTGAATATAGTTAAAGATTGATCATATGTACTTTCTAATCTTTATAATACATGAGATTAATGCGAGTCTATACGTAAGCCATGTGAGATGTTGGAAATCTTAGATTGAATTCATTAATTTTGAAACGGACTATTGCCTGTCCAAACATGACCTTAGTAGGGGACTACATAGAAAGCAGCCAATTTATTTGTATTTATCAAGAAATGGTTTCAAACTCTTGAGGCCACAGTCAGAGGCAGCCATTAATGCTTAATGCTGATAGTCTTAGTTTTCTACTGCTTTCTTCAGCTCTTAATTGGAAACTTGTTTCCTCTACTTCTTGTGTTTTTTGTATTCTACTATGTGGGGACTTGAGTGTTAGGAATGGTGTGTCTTTTTCTATGTACTTTTAAAACATTCTCAAGTTGTTGTTTAGACTTGTGAACCTAATACACTTGTTAGGTTAAGCAAAATTGATCTTTTGCAATACCGCGTAAAAGTAATACATGATAGCGTTGCCGGCCTTTGTCTTTAGGCCAGGGTGACATTTGCTATTGTATGACTATATGTGATGATGCTTGTCAATCAAGGTAAAGAAAGCAGATCTATTCAACTATTTTATACTTAAAAAAAATTATCTATGTTATGGATTCTTTTGCGATTATATTTTTTGTGTGTGTGTGTGTGATGATATTTGTCATTCAAGATAAAAGAAAGCAGATTATTCAACTATGTTATGGATTCTCTAGGATGTTAGATTGAATAACAATAAAGAAACTGAAAAGGAAATGTATTTTGCAATGTTGCCGAGAATACTATATATTCCGATAAAATGTACCTTAGAGGGCAATTAAAAAGCGGCCGTTTTTTCTTTTTACTGTAGTATATATGGTATTTATGTAGTATATATCGGTCTTCATAGATGGATGTCTTCATATATTGATGATTACACACTTATCTTTTAATCTAAAAATGCCAACTAAGCTAGAGATCGATTCTCAATTTAAATAAATTAAATACCACTACTCATTAAAAAGGCGTTGTACATAGTAGAAGGATTGATTTGATTTCATGATTGCACCTCACAATATGGATGGAAATTAATGAACCATTTAAAGAAAAAGGCTTCAAGAGCACCCCATTAGAATATTAAATAAGTCAAAAATTCTTCTTTGTCTAATGGAACATGAAACCCAGTAATGATCCTTAACAATTTTATAGCATTTGTGCGTTGGTGAAAAACATCATTACTTTAAAGTGATCAGACTTTTTTTTTTTTTTTAAATTGATGGACGAGGAATATGCAAAAAAAGTATAATCGAAACTAGCGAGACTCACAACTTAAAAAGAAGAATGCGTTAAACTTTTTATAAGTTAAAAAAAGGGGAAAAATCACTTTAAAAGATAATGAAGTTATGTATAACGTACATAAATAAATGAATTCATATTTTCTCTTAACTTTTAGACTTTTATCTGATTCATTTGACTCTAATGACAAAACGATGTTTTAAAAAATTTGCATAAATAAACGTTGAACGACCATCAAAGGTCAATTGGTCAACTTTTAGGCGAAAGGCTCGAGAATGGTTCCCATGATCTGGAAATGCCCATTTTTATTAGCAAAAGAAAAGAAAATATTACAATTGATACTCACAAGTTGCCAAAATCTTATATTTGAAAAAAATGAAAAAGAAAAAAAGAAGACATAATAAAGGTTACCTCATCAATGGAAACAAATGATTGAAGCCATTTCTTACAATATAATTGTCATATACTTTTTTCATTAAATATAAATAAAATATATTATATACTCAATGGTCATATTTTATTTTTAGGTGGAGAATGTTATCAATAAAGGAGTTTGAACGAATTAACACGAGGGTCGGCCCATTAAAGTTCTAAGTGTCTAACCAAAGAAGTAGACTATCCTAATTATGTTTAAATATTTCAATACGTACGTAACACATATAACCATCTTCCCGCATCAAGTTAAAACTTTTGAAGTACAGTAAATTTCATTTCGCTTTTATATCGGATGCATGATACCGATCTCCCAATGAGAAATAATAATGCACCATATGTATGACACTATACTATTAGAGTGTCATACGTTTATGTGGTGTGCATATGTGCTTAGATACATGTGAGCTTTTAATGTAGACGTGCATATAATATTATAATGGTGCTATACGTATAGTGCTGCCTTATCATTTCTCATCTTGCAATTGCATGCATCATCATATATATAGTTAGTAACAGTGAGAAAAAAGAGCACAAAAAAGAGAGGAAAAATGACAGTCTATGGATCAATAAGGAATTGACATGTATATATACAAGAGAACTACGTCCCATCCATAGCTCCTTGCTGCAGATACTAATGGATTCTGTTGCTCAATAATTTTACATTATGGACGGAAATTATTTTCTATAGAACTTGGTCACTGTAGGCATTTAAAAATTTATGTAGAAATAATAGTCAATTTGTCATTTTAGTTCGATATGTTTTTATTAGACAAATTTGCTTTTCTTTGTTTTTTTTATTTTTTCCTTTACATATTTTGTCTAATTTTATGTGGTTGGGAACCTCAAAGGTGGACGATGTGACGAGAAATTAAGTTGTACTCTCAATAATTTTGAGAAGGACCCAATATAATGTCATAGCTATCTTTTCATGTATCATGTACATGTGGGCAGGTAGAATGAAATCAAGTCTTTGCATCCCTTCACCTTCTTCCTTTTAATTTAGAATAATGTTATATAGCACCAGAGGTGTTTAGTATCAGTCTACGTGATAATTAATGTGGCATTAAATGATAAGTAAAATTAAATACATAAATAAAGAACCTATTTAATTTGACTTATCATTCAATATCACCTTGATATGATGCCAATCACTAATAGTACTAAATAACATTACTCTTTAATTTATCAAATATTTGAGAGGAAAGGGTGATCCCTTTCTAAACTTGGTAAAGGAAGTTAGGAACAATATTTAGTTGATACGTTTGTTTTATTGACTGCTCAATACTTTTGTTGAAACCTCAATTTGCAAACTTCAGAAAATCAGGTTAATTTTGAGGTTTAAAAATTGTCTGGATAATTTTTTTGAAGTACTTTATTGTTTAGAGCTTGGGGGAGGGAGGGAGCGAGAGAGAGAGAGAGAGAGCTGACGTACAGTAATTTATTCAGAAAATACTTTGATAAGAAGTAGTAGTCAAAAGCCGAAGCTATTCAAGCCAAGCCGTTCAGGGGAAAATAGTTCTTCGATTATAGAGGCCTTCAGAGAGCGAAAGAAGATGGGCTCAGGTTTGGTGAACTTTAGCCCATAGTCCTTTTTTTTTGTGATTTTGAAGTTCTTTTTCCTTGAAATTTTCTACTGTGCGTCTTAAACTTTCTATGGAAACCGTCCTATGGAAATTGCAGCTGTAAAAAGGGTAAGAACTCGCTTGTTGTTTCCATAAAACAACTGTGTTTAGTCCCCCTATTAGACTTTCTGCAAATAATATGTCAATAAATTTTTCATAGACTTCTTGCAGAATTAATTTTGGATAATGATAAACTAGCCTGTTGGTTCACCGGTTAGTTTGCTGGTTGACAAAATTATAAAAAAGAGTTGAAGGATAAAACTGTCAATTCAGATTCTTGACTTATTTGATATTTAGATTTTTAAGGGTAAAATTGTCAACTAGTAAAGTAACCAGTGAATTAGTAGAGATATGTATCGTTACTCTACTTTTCATTATAGTGTCGACTAGAATCAACATCTCATTAACAAATCTTGACATCAATAATCCCGTAGAAGTATTACTTTACTATTATAATATATTGCATAATCTGATCTCATTCATGGCAAGCAAATTAACGCTTTAGGATCGAAAGTTGAAACTTTAGTGGCAAAACCTCACATTATTAAACTGATGGAAAGAACTTGTTGAGATTGCATGGCAATGAATAGAATTCTTCACTTCTTGTATCAGTTTTATATGACCTGAATCTGTCCCACCAGTGCATGCCTCTATCCTTCCTGGTTGTATTGTCATGTGGAGGCAATGTGACATCCAAAAATAGTGCCAAAACCCCGGCAACAAATGGCTCCGAAGAGAAAGGGACGTTGATCATGTCGTTGAACTGCAATAACAAGAAAGAACGATGAATAAGAATGTCAACTCAATGCGGTGTTAGATGGGCGGTAGATCGCTTACCCATCTTGCTCTGGTGTGGACAGGGCTGAAGCCGTTCACGGCCGTGTACTCGTTGAAGTATTGTGGTATGGATAAACCCATGAAGAATGAGAAGGCTAAAATGAACTTTGTCCTAAAGCTATTCAAGTTGCAGAATTGCAGATAACTGAGACCTCCAACACCTGTCCATTCACACACACACACACACACATAATATAATATAATATAAGAAGACCAATCTTGAAATGCATCGTTTCTAAGTCTCAAAAGAACTGAATTATTCATTTAAGTCTAATGAGCCCCGAGACTATACTAGGACTTGGAGATCCACATTAAAAAGTTAACCGTGTTAACTAGAATCCTTGCTTGGCTTTTAGTCTCTTGGTCTATTTAGGTTTGCTTACTAACGAAGAAGGTTGCAACATAATGTGATGATACGTACCTACATAGGAGAAGAATAGGCAATACATAGCTGCAACGATAGGGGCTGGAATCGAAGCAAAGACAGCTCCAAATTTGCCTGAATTAGTTCAAAGGTAAGTATGAAAACAAACTGTTTCTGCTATGATTCTTTCAAAGGAAATATATAGTTACTAATTAATGGATACCTTAAAACTCTTGCTAATCAGACTAATTACCTAATATCGAAAAGAATATCATGAAACCGGCCGAGATTTGCACAACTCTGCGGCTTCCAACTCTAGTTAGCGCCAGCAAACCAGCATTTTCTCTGATGAAAGAGAATCAATTCAACTTACTAATAAATGCGCCCTTTCTTAGTTAAAATGAATGAGCTTTTACATGTAATTTTTTCGATTATATGTGCATTATAATTGAAAAAATTTTAACTTTCTTCGAGCACAGAAAACGTGCATTTAGAGAATAATCTTACACTGACACTGAAGATCCAATTCCAGTTCCGAATATCCCAGAGAACAGAATGCCAACACCCTAGCAGAAGAAAAACATGACTAACTTAAATAGATGAATCTAAGCCTTGGTTAAAAATAAAAAATGTAACAAACGAAGTGTACTAACCTGCCAACCAACACCGCGGCTGAGAACAGAATGTGGTATGGGAGTTGCACTGGCATACCTAGAGACAGCAATAAAACCGCCAGTTGACTGCAAACATAATGAGAGAGAGAGTTAGCATAATTTAATGAAGTTGGATGAAAATTATTCGATTACTCTGAAGACTTGACTCTGATTCATAAAAATTGTGCGTAAAGGGGCATGCCTCAACTAGAGCAACAAATGAAGCTGCCATCATTGCAAATGATTCTCCGGCATTGAAAGAAGGAGCTCCCCATTGAAATGGATATGGAAGTCTTATCCTGCAAAAAAAAAAAAAAAAAAGAAAGGAATTGTGGAACATTTTTCTGCTACTTGTTAAGCCCAAGTCCTGAGTCCAGGAGCCAAAAAAATTTAAAAAATGGAAAAGAAAACCGCATTACCATGGCGCACCGCCTATAATTCCTGCCCGATCTGTTCTGCAGCTAAGTTGAGTCTTTGGTGGTGCATTCTTGTATGCTCCCCCAACAGTAAGTAAATGGGCGTAGATCCACACAATGATGACTGAGAATATAACAGCAAAACGGTCGAAAACATTTCTTCCACCTTTCATGACATGGGGTATGTACTGCATAGCAACATTCAGAATTTGTTATTGAACTAATCTAAAATCAGATTTCGTTACAAGTTAACAATACACCTTAAAATCACCTGTGAAAATATTATAAGAGCAATAAGCTGTGGCAGTCCGATCTCCACACATTTTGTTAGCTGAAGACAAGGCGAATTCACTTTACAAAGTCATGAGAAAGAAATTTCTATTATTATTAGAATTTGAAAAATGAATCTTTATTCATTACCAGTGGAAAACCAAATTCATATAGTCCAAATCCTGTAAGAGCTACTAATGGAACTGTCGATAGTGGACTCATGAGCCTGAGTTTTGAATTAATATAGGCAGTTTATCAGTAAAGATAAAAAGTAACCCATTCAATATTCTAACAAGAGGAGATTAGCATGAACCTGGTTACATTTCGCCATAGACCACTAAAGCCAAGAACAATTTGAAGAGTCGAAGCTACAATCAAAGCCCCCTGAGTTCCTCGCATTATCCTCTCGAATTTCTGCACACGAAACAAAAGAACCAACGGATATAATAACTGAATACACGAGGCAGAGTGCTTAAAAATTTTGGCATGTTTGGTACAGTGGCAAACTGCACAGTATTGGAAAATACTATCCAATCTCGTGCAGTATTGCGTACTAAACATACTACGTTAGGACTAATTAACCTCCTGAGGATCAACAATGCTATTATATCGGCCAGCCAAGACAATGGAAATTGTTGTGGGAATAAACTTAAATGATCCTCCAATGACAGCCGGTAATCTAGTACCAAACAATGTCTGAGCTAATGTATTCAGACCAGCAACAAAGAGTATTGTCTGAATCATCTTAGCCTTCTCTTCCTGTACATGGGAACCTCAAGTAATGAATACTCACATAATTTGGAAACAAGAGACCATCTAAGAGAGTTCAGAAAATGAAGTCTTACATTTCCTCCTCCCATTTGAGGAACCAAGGTGGTGGGTATGAGAACTGTTGTACCAAGCATCACAAGGTAGTGCTGAAACCCGAGTAGTATGGCCTCAGCTGAATTAAGGAGTAACCGCGGGGTTAAAACATCTATACAGGATACATATATACAGGGCACCAGACTATATAATTCAAATTCAAATTCATTGCAAATAAATGGAACTTCAAAAATTGTTGTTTTACTACTAATCACAGAACTAACTAGAGTGCACTGGACTACTCAGTTTTAAATTCATAAAATGAGAAAAAATCATTCATTTCTGTTCATTCTTCAGAAACTTCATGTCAAGTTGATAGTTCAATCATATAAAATTGATGGTTATAAAGCTTCATGTCATCTTTTTTCCCAGTTATCCCCACCCTACCATCCCGTCCGTTCCCTCTTCCTTCGGCATGACAGCATCTATGTCCCGCGTGACTGCGTCCTGGCTTTCTTTCCTGCATCCTCACTAGGAGAGCTTGGGGGCACAAAGGAAACTAAGGTAGATGTTGGGATAAAGAAGATGATGATCATATAAGGAGAAATCATTTCTAACAAGCCCAAGTCAGATGATTCTAAAGCAAGTTTTCAACCTTGACTGTTATAAGAAGGCTGCTAAAGAATTATTGCCTAAGAAAACAGGGGAAGACTGCAAAACCACTCAAATTTTCCAACTAAAAATAGTTCTGGATTCTCAATAAAGAAATTCGGGAACACAGTAAGAAACATTCAAAAATCAAATTATGAGGATTCTTTTACAATTAAGGGAAAATTTCTTCATGCAAAAGCAAGAAAAATGTGTACTCACGCCATGGCGGAGGGCTCGTAATGCAGTAAGAAACTCCAGGCAACTGATCTTTAACTGGATGTGGTTGCAATTCCTCTTGTTTTGGTGGTGGTGCAAGTGTTCCACCTCCAGCCATTTCTTCTGCCGCTGCTGTTTTTTCTTACTTCCTCTCTTAGAAATCCCACAAAACCGAAATACAATTCTTTCAAGAAAACTGATTTTAATCACCAGAAAATTAATTTACCACACCCCACCCGACTAGCTTTACTAGAACCAACTCTAATTTTTATGTACACAGAGAAAGTGCTGAAAATAAAAAGCAAAAGTTCATGCAATCATTTTCTTTGTGCCCATTTTAGTAGTAAAAAACAATGCATATTACTTCACAAGTAGGTCACGCGTTACCATGTGATCTGTTATATTTAAAAGTTACTTATTTTGCAAGACATTACTTGTGGAGTTGGTTTTACTAGAGAAGGCTCAAAAAATCCTCTTGAAGTAATCGTTGAGCCCATAAATTGTTTAAATGTGAATATGGGCCAATGCAAATGGTGAGAAAATCAGAAAAAAGAGATCAAAGTTAGAAAGAATTCAAAATGCTTCTCTGCAACCCCTCCAAGAGAATCTCTTTTCTCTGTATTCATACATTTAAAATTCACTGGGAGGTTTTCTTTGGGTTTGCAACTTTTGCATTGTAGTCTTCAGTACTTTTTCAGTTCCCATGTAAAAGATAAAGTTTACAAGCATCTTTCTTTAAAAACCTTATTATTATGTAAGCATTATTCCACAATACAGATATACACATCATTACATACATTCTTTACAGCAAATATTTTGTGCCTTTTGTCTAGACTCTAAGAAAGATTTCAATAGGATATGCCACGTTCCCATCTAATAAAGAGTTGTCACTACATTGGATTACTTGTGTTCAATTAATAAAGTGAGGTCAACTCGAGATTTCAAAGACAAGAGAAGGTTGTTGTCACTACATTGGATTACTCGTTTTCAACCAATAAAGTGAGGTCACCTTGTGATTCGGAAAGGCAAGAGCAGTGAACCTTCGGGGTTGCTTCCCTTTATCTCATTGGATAGAAATGAGATGACCTCTCATTAACTGATGGTATAGTCCTACCAAGTAGACTTTCTACGTTACTGTTTCTCTGTCACTGTGTCTGTCTGCGATTCTTTGTGAAAAATGAGGTCTATTGGAAGTGCCTTGTGATAAGAGAGGGGAATTCAAAACGACAAAGCAACCCATTATTTTCTTGGTTTTATGCATTCTCGTACATAGAGATAGTGCAGTTGCAAAATCTCCGGAGTCCAAACAAATTTACGTTGTTGTCATTTTGCAGTTCGTGTAGTGTGCCGAGTCCTTTTCTGTACAAATCAAATTAAAAAGCAAAAGGGTTAAAGACTCAATTGACTAATCTTTGACGAATATTTTTCTTGCAATTCGGTCCTCGAAGTTATATTTGTTAAAATCAGTATATATATATATATATTTTAGTTATTCTTGCTCGCATATAATGCTGTCCAAACATTAACAAGTTATCAAAGGCTGTAGCTTCAAACAGAGGCAAATGAAGAACCTCTTTTCAACATATTCTTTTGTTATTTCAAGAATTAGGTTCCAAAATCCACTTGGTAACTTGATTTGATTTTCAAATGATGCTTTTAATGATACGTGGCATGTGCATTTGTTAAATGTGTGTGTAAGAGAGTTTTTTGAGTGTTTATTCTAAATCTCTAGCGAATTAATGTGGTACGTTTGATCAATGATGACCGTGTACTAAGTAGGGAGTACAACAAATATAAGTGGACTGCTGCAAGACACTTTCAAGCCAAATGCACATGGATTCCTCATTTAGGAACTCCCTTACCAGGAAGCAGAGGTATCCCATGGGATGGAGTCTAAGCGATATCTTCATTTTTGCGTACGGGCCAACATCTGGATTATCTTTATTCAGCAGAATCTTATGATTTAAAGAGTAATGTGGCTAGAAGCTTTCCTAGCCCTGCTACTTCTATACCCAACGAGGCAATGAACGAATAAAGGGTTATCCGATAAGGAGCTAAGGTAACAACCTTCAACCCCCCCCCCACCCCATTTTTTTTTTTTTGGGTGGGAAATGAAAGTTACAGTCCATTTCACAGAATGCCATGGTGCTGTAAAGTTCAATCTATCAAAATCTTACAGTTTTCTATCTGAAAACGTCAGTGGAAATTGATTACTATTGCAATTTCATGTTACAATCACGTAGCTGAAATTAATCTTACATTACAATTTTATCATTCCATCCGTCTCCATTGGTTAGAGTAACAGAAAACTTGATATGGTAGTCCACTCAAACACTAATCAGCATATTAACAGGGTGCTATTTCAAGTTTACCATTAGTTAATAACCGATGCTGAGCTGAGTGATGAAACTGTAACAAAATGACATATAGTACGAGCAAGGACAAGCTGAAATATAGTCTCATATTTTAACTCACTCAGCTGTGCATTACCATCAAGACATCGCTAAGTAGTACACGAAAAAATTCTCATAAATTTAAGAAAACCAAAAATCCTTGAATTTCTGTCTGCAAACTTATTTTCTTATCCAGTGAGGTTTAGTATGTCTTAGAAGTCATTCTCTTTGGGACTCTCGGATTCAGAAAGGGATGGACTAAAGATGGCATCACTGTTACCCATATTATGAGCTTGTAACCTCTTCTTCTCATGTTCGAGCTAATCAAGATTACAAGTACAGTGAGGCAAATATGAAAAAAGACTCGCTGGAATTGTCAAAATCTTACCACTTTCCTTAGGCGTTCATTGGCAGCAGGAGTTCCTCCGGTAACAATTTCAGGCAGACATGGACTGCTAACACGCACTTCATTCATTGCCACTGGTCCACTATATTGGTCTTGTTCCAACAAACTGGAGGCCTGCTCATAAGACCAGTGTGACATCCATACTGAGAACAGGGCATCAAAAATCATATGACAGATGAACATCGTTTTAGTTCAAACGATAAACATCAGTACAAGTAATAATTGTATTAAAATCAATCCAGTCTAACAAGACACAATTTCAGTTGTGCCTAAGCAACAAATCTTCATGTAGAGGATGAATAGTTAAAAATGAGATCGAGGGAAAAATGATTCCTGAAAGATCATTTCCAAACAAGCTTAAAATATTGATGCAAGAGAGCTGAAAAGTTATCTTTGGAAGGACATAACAAGACGAACATTGAGATTATAACTAAATGTTGTTTTGGCATTTCTCAACCAGTGCTCCTGCATAAGAATTTACTTATCTTGCAGAAAGATCCAATTATTAGCTAAATTAACAAATGGATTTAACAACTATGTTTTGAAAGTATAGATATAATCTCATTACTACTAAGTGATGAACATACAACTCATTGTTCGGTTCTACCCTTTATCTCTAACTAGGCTACCTTTGTTATGGCACTGAATGTACGTCAGTCACTTTATATCTCTAAGTGACAACTTCAAAGGCCTTGTCCTAATAAATTTGGAAGTGACTACATGAATCTTTTTAGTTATTCTTTCAGCTATATCTACTACTATTAGAAGATCAACTGCAACTAGAATATGCCATGTTTATTGGTCCCTGTCTCCTTCTTCTAACCTATTCTACCATATGATCACACCACTCTCATGAGCAAGGATTCTTTAGGTATATCATATGGAAAGCACATTCCTATTGCCTAAAATCATTCTTTCCTTAAGTTACACTCTCCAGTTATTCTTTAGACTGATTAATTTTTTTTGTTTCTTGCTGACTTTTGTATGTTTTGTGATACTAATTGCTCCTTGTTGTATGAATTAACTGTTCAATCTGAATAACTATCGATATTGTGAGCATGTATGGGACTATCGATATTGTGAGCATGTATGGGACCACCTTCAGTGGTTAAACATCATCCCTATATACATATTTTGAGGGGTCTACCATTTCCAACCACTTTTTGTCAACACATTTTAACGACCTTCCTGTCAAATTATAATTTATGCTGTCACAATTCTTCTGCCTATTTTTGATCACATCATTTCCAAAAATCTTTGGTTGTCTTACTTAATATCTGGTTCGGATCTCTGCTTACCTTCACCTTTGTCAATCTATCATGTAAAGTACTTTAATTTTCATCCTTAGTTCCAAAATAACTCTGCTTCTTCTCATTTAATTCCACAAGTTCCAAAATAACTCTGCTTCTTCTCATTTAATTCCACACAGCAGTCCCGTATTGCTATCCGGTTTCTCATTAAACAACTAATAATTTCAAAACTCTTCACATTTTTTATGCTAGGTAGATTAAAATTTGTCAAAGAACAAGACTGGAACATAATATATATATATATATGGCGTCATTTCATAGAAAGAACCGTCGAGGGGAAATGTGTAAAGATTTTGACGAACATGGGTTGGTTTAGATGTATATACATCCTTTAGATGACTAAGGACTTTAAATGTTCCTGCATATTGAAATTAAAAGCCAATGGGATTCGCCCAAGTGAATACAAAAGTTCAGTTACCATATATGGTCTATGTAGAAGACAATCCGTGATACGTGATGCATTTCTATTCCTGCAACAAACTAAAGGGGAAGAGGCTGATCCTTTCATTGATGGAATAAGCATTATACTTTATGATTGACATGGAAAAACGCGGATTGAGGCTCCGATCTATGGGACTTTGGATAATGACCATGTCATCTGAGACTGTGGATGACAACTGACGTTGCATTCTCCATATCCACAAATTCACAAGTCATTAAAACCATAGTGCAGAAAACAAATGCCTCAAAAACCCAAGACTTAGGTCTCTAATAATGAATTGTGATAGATCGGAAGAGCAGAAAAATCAAAAGCCAGTAAGAGGTTTCAAAGCCTATGGAAACCCAAAATTTAATGATGACCACATTTACATGAAAGATAAAGATCTAATCTTCAACCAGTAAAATATTAAAGAAATTTGCTCAATTCTAATTCATGCCTAACCTTGGAGTTAACAGCACAATATTTCACAATTTTGCTGGTTCTGGACTGCAAAAATTTCATCAGGAAAGAGTTCTGCGAGCTCTTCATTGTGGCAACAATGATTTCCGTGTCACTGCGGAAGATCCATTCTTCTGCCAGTGCAAAATTGCAGCCCATGATTATTTGGATCATAGTACTCCTGTAAGAAAATTGTGATGAGCGCACAACAGAAGTCAAGTCGGAACGAAGATGACCTAATAATCCATCTCACACGGTCAAATATGTATAATGGGTACTACCCAATTGTGTGAATTATGCTTTGAAAGATCAAGCTTACCAAACCAGACACCATCTTCTGCAATTCATCCAAATCAAAGTTAATCTGAGAGACATGATCACGGACATCGTTAGCCTGTTTCACATGTTGTAAGTGTAGGTCAGCTATAATTATGAGTAATATTGAATTCATAACAGATTGCTTAGGGGTTCCATTTTTACAAGCTGAGATCATAGTTTGTTCGATGGCGAGAAGGTCCTAAACTGGCGGTTTGAATGAAAAGTTCTTGATGTACAGGAGATTACTGGGGCTGATTGAAACCTGTAATTGCAGAAGAAAATCGGAGACATCATTTGAGTAGATTTACAGCCATTTTACACATTACAATTCAATTGAAGAGAGGACGGATATGGGGTTGGATCTGCAGAAAGAATGATACTGATATCCAATTTTTTTGTAGGTAATGTAATCGGTTCCAAACGCGTTACATTGAAGGGAATTAAAAGAGTGGAATTAAGGGAGAAGATGGACGGCAATTTTGTTCTTCGCCAGAAAAAAGGGGAAAAAAGATGATGACATTTTGGCGGGAAAAGAAGCATTTAAATGCATTTGGTTGAAATTACACTAATAATCTTAATTTAATTTTTAATCATACTTTATTATTTTATTTTTTCTCACCATATCAAAGTCTAAGTCTATTTTCAAAACCTCCTAATCTGTATAACATGTGTAGATACACGTCACATGTTTCTAAAACACATATAGCATGTATAAATTACACGTGACATACATCTATATATGCCACATAAGATAGGGATTTTGTTACGTCCTGAAGGTTTTTAAAATTTTCCATCAAAATTTATCTTTTTTTAATTTTCCTTTCTAATTATGTAATCTCTCTGGTGGCTTTTGAAGGCACCATTACCACTCACTCTACTTTTTCTGGCAGTTATTCTTTAGATTTTCTATTTTCGTACTAATAATTTCTTTGAGTCGATTTCTACGCAATCTTCACATTTATCACTGTAAATTGGTTAAACTTTTTTTCATTTAATTTCATGTTTCAAAAGTTTTTGGTTTAGCATTTAGAAGTAGAAATTATTTACTGAGAGCAACTTCTTGTTGTTGAATATACATCCACTACGAAGCCCTTTTCTACGGTTTCTATAGTCCCTGCACGTATTTGCCATAACAAATATTAGCTTTGAAATTTAATCAGCTTAAATGCAGATAAAGTTTCAAATTTCATTTAGACAAACAAATTTGCACAAGTTGGTTTTTTTTTTTTTTAATAATAAATGGGAACCTTCACAAGATCAAAGGCCACGAACTTTGATGGCAAACCTACACGTGTAACTGCACCACTCTTTACTTCTCAATTCTCATCAGACATTTTTTTAGCAAGAACTATAGATTAAAATCGCAATGGTGCTTCTGTAGTGGCAGAAGAAATAAGGAGATTATCACAATCATTAAGTGACATTAAATAATAAATTTAATTCAATAGACAAATTACATGTCTCATATTTAATTACATTTATCATTTAATAATAATAATAATACATTAGTAATGATCTCCTGTTAAATGTATGACGGAATCCCTCCATACATATACATGACGAGAAATTATTGAGATAATTATATGTCCTCCACATACAAAGGGGCTCATAATATATAGATTTCCATAATAATCTCTAATTATGTGTGCGTATGATTGTGTAATCACATCATACATCTAGCGAGGGATTATTTTTATACAATATACTTCCACGTGTGATGATGATTATTATCAACATGGTGATTGATGGCATTAGTACCCCCCCCCCTCTTTTCTTGGGGGACAACCCTCCTTAGTTTGTTTTAGTTTTTATTTTTATTTTATTTTATGTTATAATAATGGCTATATATTCTTATTGCTAAGACTCGTACGGTTTAATAATATTTGAGTTTACAATCTATTGCATAGTTTAATTCATCTTCCTTAGAGCATTCACATAGGTAGTGTTAAAGTAAGTTGTTAGTTAATAACTCAAACAACAACTTACATTGATAGTGTTAAAGTAACTGTTAAAAATATTTATTTCATAAGTTGTAAGTTTTGTTGTTAAAGTTAAAAATAAACTTAACACTTTATGTGGTATTATTTCTTCTTTTTTATTGTAATTAAATTGAGATTGGCTCACCATTTGACTATTGAATTGATGATTAAATTTTAATAGTCTTAGTTAGAATCACTAATGCGGCACAAACTAATAGTTAAATTTAATTTGCTTAAATATCGTTTAATAATTACTAAAAACTCTATTTTTTATTTATGTAAATAGTTAATTTTAACACTATCAATATTAATGCTCTTACATCCCCGTAATATTTATAAAAAAGTTTACTTTTATTTGCGGTGCTATTAAAATTTGGTGGGGACAGTCAAATTAAAATTTGTATTAACAATATAATGACATTTTTTATATATAGACAGTTTTTTGTATTTTTATGTACACACGTACATGCTTCTAGAAAAGTTGTTTGTGGTGAAAAAATTAGTAATGTGTCAATTTTTTACTGGATAACACCAAGAGCAAAGACTTGAAACGATGGATCTCTTGCTTTCTCTTTAAAATATGAAATGATAGATCTCTATATGTTACAGAATTGTATTAGTATTTTATTTTCTTTTATGTAATATATTATTTTATCTTGATTGATTACTTATTGGTTAATTATCACAATATAACTCTAATATTTCAGTTTATTATGCACACTAATCATAACCTTTCAAACTTAGTAATTACAATTTTAAATCTCATATTTTTGGCACAATCTAATTTTCTTATTTCAAAAAGAGAATAATATCCTCAAGTTCTATAAAATATCATCAAATTCATGCAATGATACAAAAAATTCATGATTTGTTATGAATTCGATAGGAGCCCCCTATCTGAATGAAATTAGAAAACGCATCCTACAAAGCGAGATGGACTTAGGGTACCCCGCCCTGTTTCGCATATGACAATTTGTTTAATTAAAATGAATAAAAATATAATATAATTGTGAAAATTTTTTAAAAATGATAAAGAATATAACAAATTGGATCAACAGACAAATAAGAAAGTCAAGCCAGACCCCCCAACCTTCACATCAATATGGTCTGTACCCAGGTTGCATTAAGCAGATAGAGGAGTGGATGAATTTACCCCATTGTCATCGCTAAATTCTCATTAGTTAATTTTTTTAAATATAACTAAATTATATTTTTTTCTTAGTTTTGTCTATTTCTTATTTAATAGTAATTTTTAGTTAAATTAAAATTTAAGGAGTACTATAGTTTTTTTAAGCTAAAAAAATGAGATTGTGCTAAAAAAGTGATATTGATATTAGAATTATCAAATTTTAGAAGTTAAAATTAGATTGTACAATAACATGAAAAGTTAAGATTAGATAGCGCTAATTAGCCATTACTTTTTTTGATTGATTACTTTTAAAAGGCAATTGTTGGGTTAAAACTTGAAAAAAAGTACTGGGGATAGAGAATAAACGTGTAAAGCGTACTTTTACATCACTGCACAAACTTCAAAATGCAAGGTAAGATTTCATAAGATACATTTACATCACTGTATAAACATCAACATGTAAGGAAAAAGATTATATAAATTGTAAAAAAGATTGTATAAATTGTAAAACAAGCGGTAAGAATAATAGTAAATAAAAATTTATCATCTCCTATATAATACAGCTGAAGCTTAAGTGCTTAACCATAAATCACAGAGCCATTTTTAGTCACTCGCAAGTCGCAATGGCCACTGCTTTCTTCTCACTCTCTCTTCTCCTCATCCTTTGTACACTCACCGATGCTACACAGTCCGGTCTCATTTTAACCCTTGTCAACAACTGCCCATACACCATTTGGCCAGGTATTCAACCCAACGCCGGCCACCCAGTTCTGGAGCGGGGAGGCTTTGCCCTGAACACTCTAACCCACCGCTCCTTCCCTGCGCCGACCACCCACTGGTCTGGGCGCATCTGGGCCCGCACGGGGTGCAAGTACGGCAACGGTCACTTCTCTTGCGCCACCGGAGACTGCGGTGGCCGCCTGGAGTGTGAAGGCCGCGGTGGAGCTGCCCCGGCCACTCTCGCCCAGTTCACCCTCCACCACGGCCATGCGGACTTCTCCTCCTACGGCGTTAGCCTGGTGGACGGGTTCAACGTGCCCATGACGGTGACTCCACACGAAGGCAAAGGGCAGTGCCCGGTGGTGGGATGCAGAGCGGATCTGCTGGCGACGTGCCCTCACGGACTGAGGCTGTGCGCGGCAGATGGACGGGTGGTGGGGTGCAAAAGCGGCTGTGCGGCCCTCAACACAGATGAACTTTGCTGCAGGAACCACTACAATAGCCCACAGACGTGTCGGGCTTCGACGTACTCGGAGTTCTTTAAGCACGCGTGTCCGGCTACGTTTACCTACGCGCATGATAGTCCTTCGCTTATGCACGAATGTGCAGCGCCGCGTGAGCTCAAGGTCATCTTCTGTCACTGATGGACAAAACTGCAGCTGGTGGATGATAAATTTCAGACTTTGTAGATCTAGCTTTGCTTGTTTGATGTTTATGAATCTACTCGTACTAGTTTATGAATTGGAACCTGTCGTTTTCATCGAAAATAATGAAAAAACTCGAGGTTGGGTTTGTTTTGTTTGCTTGCTTTGATACGGTGCTTATGCATCGGAAGTCTAAAAAGGCTTATGG
>CAVNYN010205979.1:0-14117 GCA_963692815.1 Nyctanthes arbor-tristis | reverse complement strand
TGAAGTTTTTGGAGATTCCATATTAATCATCAACTAGCTTCTGTCAGAATATGAAGTTCAAAATCGAGACATGAAGCCATTCAATGAATACCTATCAATCCTCTTGAAACGATTTGATTCAACAAAAATCAAATTCATCCCAAGAAATGAAAATAGAGAGGTTGATGCTATGACTAATCTGGCTACTATTTTAGCTAAGTCAGAGGAAGAATTTTCCCATCCAATATCAGTTGCTCAGAAATGGGTAATTCCATCATTGAAGCTTTAAACAAATACAGGAAAACAACAATCCTGGGGCCGTCAATAAAGATAAAGAAGACTGGAGATAGACAATCATTAATTATCTTCAATATAAAAAGCTAGCAGATAATCTCACTGCAAAACCGAAATAAAAAAGCATGCACCTTGTTTCGTCTTATATAAAGATACACTATATCGGTGATCATTTGATGGAATTTTCCTTCGATGCCTAAGTGACAAAGAAGCAACCTCGTGCCTTAGAAAAAGCTCATTCTGGGATATGCGGTGCACAGAATCCGGTCTAAGGCTCCATTTTTGAATAAAAAGAATGGGGAATTATTGGCCAATTATGGTCCAAGATTCCATGAAATATACAAGGAAATGTGAAGCTTGTCAAGTCCATGCGAACTTCATTTATCATCCTTTCAAGCTATTGCGTCTGACAGTAGCTTCTTAGCCACTTGATGCATAGGGCCTTGATGTGGTTGAGCCTATAACTCCCAAATCCTTCATCGGACACTTCTACATTCTGCATCTGACTACTTCTCCAAGTGGGCTGAAGCTGTGCCACTAAAAGAAGTGAAGAAAGAAAATGTGGCGAACTTGATCCGCACCAAATCATATGCCGGTATGGTATTCCTCGCATATCATCACCGATAATGGAAAGCATTTCTGCGATAGCCATATAAACAATTTATGTGCTAAGTTTAGATTTAGACAGTACAACTCATCCATGTACAATGCAGCAGCTAATGGATTAGCAGAAGATTTCAACAAAACCTTAAGCAACCTGCAAAAAAAGTTGCATCAAAATCTAAAAGGGACTAGCATGAAAGAATCGGAAAAGCTCTGTGGGCTTACCATACCACTTATCGTACTCCAAAACAAGCCACGCTATATGCTGTTGTATATGGAGTTGAAGCTGTACTTTCTTTGGAGTGTCAAATCTCGTCATTGAGAGTCGCCATTTAAGAAGAGCTAACAATAGATGAAAATACCCATCTTCGTCTGCAAGAGTTGGAAGCTCCGGATGAAAAGAGGCTAGAAGCTCAAATGCAATTGGAGTGCTACCAAGCTAGAATAGCCAAGTCTTCCAACAAGAAAGTACGACCCACGTCATTTCAAGTTGGAGATCAGGTGCTATGCGTAAGAATATCAATCATCATTACAAGAAAAGCCAGGGGCAAATTCCAACCAAAATGGAATGGTCTCTATGTGGTGGCTCAAGCATTCACCAATGGAGCGTACAAGATCATGGATAAGGATGGATTGTGGATCAGCCCTATCAATTGAAAATTCTTGAAGTGCTTTTATGCATAGAGTCCTTTCACAGTTCTTAAAAAAAATCTTGTATTGCTTCTGGCCTGCAAGAGAATAAACTGTAAATGTCTCAAAAAAAAAAAAACAAGTTCAAAAAAAAAAAAAAAAATCTAACTCATACGAGGGAAAGAAAAGTCTTGAATTGAACTATGTCTGACTTAATCCCTTTCAAGAGTACGTATACAACTTGGATAAAAAAAATCCAAGTTCAGTCGCGAAATTAAGAAAAAAAAAGTTGTTTTTTGCTAATTTTTTTTTTGTTGGCAGTAAAAAACAGGGGGCATTCTTGATTCATAATATGAAATAAAAATTTCATTTTATTGAATTTTGAAATAAATTTCTTATATTGAAGGAAAGGGAAAAAAAGGCAATTACTATCAATCAAGTACAAAAAGCTATCTTCAGGTGTTCTTATTTCTTGTTTGATGGATATGCACCTGAAGGCATTTTCGGATTGCAGTTGCTCAAATGAAAGTCATATGTCTTCAAGATTGGTCATCTTTATATCATAGGTCAGAAGCTTATAATAAAAATTTTCAAGCTCAGCAGTCAGTTGGCCAATCTTATCTTCAAAAAATGAGCATGTTGATTCTATCTAAACATGATTCTTATGCCTTGTCTTCATTGTGGTCGGATATTTTAAATATTATTTTTTCTTGAAAAAAATATTGACTGTTTCAAGAGAGGTGTCCGTCTCGTTATCAAATGTGCTAAAACTCTATAAAAGGGCTAAGCAATTAAATCCCGAACAGTTAGGTTGTTATCATCCCACCATATTCTGAGGTTGGCAAAATCATGTTCTAGCTTCGTTGAATATCGTGCGAAGACAACTATATAAGGCTTTTCTCAAAACATCTCCAAGAAAGGGAGACATTTGAATCATCTTTGGAAAAGTTCTGGTGATGATTGAGCTAGCTGGAACATATTTTTGTACATCCACAGTGGAAGAAGAGACAACATTCAAAGCCCTCAAAGGCACGTTGTCTAAGGCATCTTGAGTAGCTTCAGGGGTGTTAACTTTTAAAGGTCCAGGAGTCATTCAAATTCCCTATCAAGAGCTTCTTCAACCAAATCATTTTGGTTGGATGCTACAATCCCTCCGCCAATGCAACTTGCATATTTGCTATGAAGGTCCTTGGAGAAAAACAAGTTCTTCAATACCTTTAAAAGTATCAAACCTCCTATGAGTCTCATTGGGCAAAAGGGAGATTCTTGACTCATGCAAGATAGAGTTCAAAAAAAAAAAAAAATGCACAACTGTGTTCATTCAAGAATGGATGGACATTTAAAATGATTAAATTGGAGTTGATTGAAGTTTTTTAGCTAGCTTTGAGATTGCGGTACACCTAGAGTTTCAAAATTCCCTCAAATTCATCATTGAGAATTTCTTATCCAATTCAGTGTATAAAATAATAAAGTTAATTAATATGTAAGCAATCTAATAGAAGGCAACATGTGAATATATGTAGGATTATATGCAATTTAAGAATATGAACTCAATCTTCATCCTCGAAACAATATAATACTAGATTTCCACCCGTGCGTTGCACGGATAGAGTTCTAGAGAAATTACATACATAAAATGTAGCGTAATTGCATTTATTAGGGTTGATGTCACAAAGAAACTAAAATATACTATCTGTATGCAGTTACGTGCATCATACGCGGGCTAGCAGTATAAAATGAATTCTCTATTTTCTATTTTAATTATTTCCAAGAACAAGTGGCAATTCATGTACCGAAACTCACAAACATACATTAATGTAAAGAAAATTAAGATTGTAGATTGTATCTTCGAATAATGAGTAATTTAGATGTATCACATATACAATTAAGAGAAGAAAATAAAAGATATTTCATTGGTAATATGCACTGAACAAAGAAAGCTGAGATTAAAATTTGTTATTGTTTAATGAAATACAGTATTATGGGTCTACATTACAGTATTTGACTCCTCACTATGTACAACCTATAGTAAGATCAATAAATTTTTAGTTGAATTTCAAACTGGTATTACGAAATGCATCCATGTTCGACAATTTATAGTTGGATAATTGAAATCTAACACCATTAAGAACGTGTGCTCTTCCGATCTGGAAAGGTTATAGTACATGTAATCTTTAGCAATCTAAATATCAAAGAAATATGTACAAACATCCTTTGAACCCATAGCAGTTATTATTGCTTTAAATCGAAATAACCAAATATTCATTGATTTAAATCAATAATGGAATCAAGAGTTATAAAAGGTTCGTTTAAAAAAAAACAACTATTATTTTTACTATTTAAAATAATAAAATATAGAAATAGTTTATAGAACATACAATCGTGGAGATCTTATTGCCCCCGACCAATCAATCTTTTTTTTTTTTTTTTTTGTAAACCAATTAATTCTTTCGAATGTTATGTTACACTCACCCTCATATCACAAGATCTTACACAGAAACCACTCAATTCACTATAACTGAAGCTAAAAAAAAAAAAAAAAGAAAGAAAAAAGAATCCCCAACTATTGAAATATCATATTTAATTGAACTCATACACCCCATAAATCGAAAGTTTAGTAGTTATTTTCATAAAACACACACCATAAATGAACACTATAGCAAAATAACAATGAGTCATACACCTACTTTAGTATACTTATATGAACACTTGCAATGGTGAAACTACAAATACTCTCACAAAACTTCTTACAAAATATAAAAAAGAAAATTTAACTTATATTCGAGAAACTTGTAGAAAATGCTCAACCATTCTTGATTCTTTTGCAGATTGTTGCTTTTTTCGACTATACATAAATCATCCTGATTTGACGAACCTTCAAAGTAATACTATAAAAATCTAAGTGTACTGTTTAATGCTCGTCAAAATTATATAACTTCGCCAAGTCTAAAATATTAACATCAATTCCTTCTCCATTAAAATTTTGAACACCTATGTCGTCAGAGTACCTATTCGGATTAGTAGCCCTCGTGCAATGCACTACACAAATCACCAATAAATTAGAATTGAAATTGCAAAGTAACTGTGGAGTTACAATAAAATTAGGATGCACACATACTATATCACAAATCAACAACTTCATTTGAGCATAAAATATATGTGACTTATTTCAACTAATACAAATTTTGAAAACATTTTTAAATACAATATTTGCACAAGTAGAATTGTTTGATTCACTTTTTTTATCAATAATTTGCATTAACATTTTTAATCAAGGACACTACCCATTTCATATAATGGAAAATTTTAGATGCTAGTATTTGGAGATAATTTTTTTATTTGAAGAAGCAAACCAAATAGGTTTGATTTTAGAAATTATCTTTAAATGCAATCCCTTGTATGCTATAGATTCATTGTGGCATAAGCATGAACTCTAGTTTTCAATGTTGATTTAGTCATTGACTCGGTGACTATATTGAACTAATGTATTTTTGGTTGAACCAATCGGTCATTAATAACTCAGTTGCCGATTCAAGTATATGTGGTTAATAATAATTTTTTTTATTGAAAATTTGCGAGAATAGTGATATATAAGTGAAAATTATTAACCAAAAAAAAAAATTGGCATAATAGTTTAAAAGCTACTTCTTGACATATAGGTAATGAGTTCAATCTTTCACTATTAGATTTGTAACAATGTTTTTATGAAAAGTTACAATGGAAAGGGCCTTACACGAGTTTTTTGATTGCAATTTCTTGTACGAGATAAAGTTGTTGTAACTTAAACATGAACCCAGTTATAGTTTTCAATATTGACTCAGTCATTGACCTAGTAACTGTACTGAGCTAATGAGTTTCTTGTTCAATTGGTCGGTCATTACTAACTTGGTTGTCAATTCAAGCATATGTGGTTAATAATAATATGTTTTTGAGTGAAAACACGCGAGAATAATATATAAATGAAAATTGTTAACAAAAAAATGAGTTGGTACAATGGTTTAAAGCTTACTTCATTATATGTAGATCATGAGTTTGGTCCTTTACTATTACATTTATAATAATTTTTTTATGAAAAGTGAGAACTAGTGTTGTATTACATTATAAGCAATAGTTGCCAAATAGAGTTTTAAGCGGGGAAAATCAGTAAATTGTGCCGGACAATTATTTTAATTGTGCCAGACAACTGTGATTATATATATATATATATATATATATGTAAGATGTGATACAGTGAAGAAATGAATAATACCCGAATTTAAGTTACTATGGATATATGTGCACCAAATCAGATTTATTAAATATGGAATTTATAGTGCAATTGTTTTAAAATCAAATTCGCATTTTAATGATATATGACAAGTAAATGACTGGAGAACTTAAATACAGTAGAAGAAAACAATGCAGCATTTATGATAAAAAAATAAAGGGGTATATGTGCATGAATATATGTAGAGATACAACATGATGTAGAAATCAACAGAATATAATATTTGCGGATGAAAAAATGTCATAAAACTGTTAGGAAAAATAATGCAGAATGGTGTAAATTATATTCGGAAATAAACCACAAACTTACGCAAACCAAAGTAGAAGAGACAATGCAGAAATTAGAATGAAAAATGCTGAGGTTAGAGTTGAACTCTATGTCTTTAGGATGTTTTTGCCCCCCTAAGTGCTTATAGTTGACCAATAACCGTCTCTCAAGATACAATGACAAACATCTTGCCGTGGAAGCACTTTCAACCACAAGAAACATAAAGCTGGAAAATGTTTTGTGCTCTTTCTATGAATTTTAGAAAAGTTGAATGCAATTTGAATGAAAAATGCACAAGTGTAGGGGTCTATAGAAAAATACACCAAAACGTGCTAATGAATAGACAAAAATGTTGAATATAGTTAGTTTCAAACTTAATAGACACCATCCACACCAATTGACACCTTTTGATGAATTCGGATGGCACTAATGTGAAGAAATGGATGGTACCCAAATTCAAGTTGCTATGGATATGTATGCACCGAATAAAATTTATCAAATATGGAAATCAATAGTGCAATTGATTTAAAATCAAACTAGTTAAACCACCGGTGCATTGCATAGGTAGAAAAACTTACTAAAATATATTATTAAATAGTTAAACATAAATTTATAAAATTTTCACCCTGTAGAAAATATAAAAACATAAGTATACATTAATTGAATCAATAAGATCGATAAACTTAGTAATCGTAAAGTTTATGAACGTTTAAAAGACAACATACATTCTTACATATAATCCTTCGTACATATATACAATATAATAATAGAAAAAATACATGTTACCCGCCTCATTTTAAAAAATCCTAGTAAAACTAACAAATTCAAAAAAATATATATATATATAATGCATTAAAAAATTCAAATAACATTGAACTCACCAATACACATGGCAGATATGGTAAGTTAACAAATTATGATGGATTAGAGTTTATTTTAGAGTTGGCATTTCAATTTCGTATTTTAATTTGCTAGTGAAAAAGATTAACAAACAAAACAAATAGCAAAATAGTTAATGTTTAGTTGTTAAACCTAATGATCATAGGTTCAAGCTTTCTCTGAGTTTTTTCACAAAAATTTTTGTTAAAAAGAAAAGGAACAGTTCCCGCAAAATTTACCAAATAAAAAAAGTTGGAAAATCGTGATACAAAAGGTACCGAGACTTAAATGGATTAATTAATATATAGATTTGCAACGGATGTCAATGATATATGACTAGCAAATGACTATATGACAATTTAAACACAATTTCCAGAAAACTTAAATACGGCAAAACGAATCAATGCAGCATTTATGATCAGAAATAACGCGTATATGTGCGTGAATATATGTGGAGATACAAAATGATGCAGAAATCAACATAATATAATACGCATGGATGAAAAAACATCTTATACTCGTTAAAAAAATTATGTTGAACGGTGTAAATTATATTTGAAAATAAACTGCAAATTTATTCAAACCGAAGTAGAAGAGATAATGCAGAAATTAGAATGAAAAATGCCAAGTCTAAAGTTGGACTCCGTGTCTTTAAGACATTTTTGCCCCTCGAAGGTGCTTACGGTTGACCGACAATCATATCTCAAGATATAACGGCGAACGTATTGCGGTAGAAGCACTTCAAACCACAAGACACGGCAAAGCAGAAAATATTTTGTGCTCTCTCTATGAATTTTGGAAAAGTTGAAGACAATTAGAATGAAAACTGCACAAGTGTGGGGATCTATAAAAAATATGCCAAAATATACCAATGAACAGACACAGCTCTTGAATATAGTTGGTTTCAAACTTAATAGACACCATCCAAACCAACTGACACCTTTTGAAGAATTCGGATCACACTAGTTAATTTGACACTACATATTATCAGTTAAACTAGGATAATTAATTAATGAACTAATTAATTAATCTCCCAAATATGATTTCATATAAATAGTTCACTTTGCGTATTACTTTCTACGTGGGATCTGAAATTCCCCCTTTAATATCCGAATCACTTTCAAGGTGTCACCTTTAAACCATAATTTCTCATTCACTCAGAAATAATTCAACAAAACCAAATGTACCATGAGCTCGTTCGATTTAAATATTGTTCGTACATAACAAGTTCCAAGACCCACGAATATTTTGTTGAAACGACGACTATTCGATTATTTCCAACACATTTCATGTTGTTTCTTTTCCTCCAGGATACACTTCTGTCTCCGACTTCCTTTCTTCTCGGTTATGCACATGGCTTCTTGGACTCCCTCGGAGTTCTCTCCATTCTTTTTTCTTCACGGCAATTCCTCCGTTTATTTTCACCCATCTTGTAAGTTGGGCCCTAAACACCCTTCTAGCCCACATCAACGTGAACTCTTGTATTTCCTTTTCACTTTGATTCATTGACTTTTTAACAATCTATATCTATACTTAATACTAAAGCAGCTGAGTTTATATGGGTCTCACCCCAATTTTCCCGCCTAAACTCAGCTGCTTTATTTTTTATTTTTTTATTTTTGGCTAGATCGGAAGAGCGATTAATAATGCATTAGGACATACACCAGATGCGCTTTCTAGAATGCTTTCACGCGGGTGGCTATTCAATTTGTAGAGTGAGAATCTACCTCTCTTACTCTCTCTATCTAGACTTTCATCTCTCTTCCTCTTGACCTCATCTTCTTTCTTCCTGAAACCCTATTATCTAATTTCTCCTTTTCTATCGGCTATTTCACAATGGATGGATTGTATTTGGCGGCCGATACAAACCAGTGCAGTCTAGATTAGTGACAACGGCTGATCCAGCAAGATTTCTTTTATAGGTTTTTTTAAATACACCAGGCTTGTGTTTTTCTGCAAATTGATATTCACTTCCAGCGTCAGTTTTGTCAAAGAATTTGAAACATCATCGAGGTGATATGAAATCCTTGCTTCCTTTTTCATGGTTCAGATTTTTTCGTAGCATTTTCCTTTTGGGAGAATGATGATGCGCTTAATCTATTCATTAGATGTAAGTGATGATTTTTTTAATTGTTTTACCCTCTATCAATGTTTTCCTTCCACTTTGAAGCCCAACTAGTTAACGCCGAATTTGAGATAATTATGAGATTTCTATCACTTTGCAAGCAATAGATGTTTTAGATGTTGGAGACAGTACGTGGTTGATATAAGATATATCTTCTACCATCTTTTATATGATAAAGTTGATATTGATTTGCAGTGGATTGGGTTTATCTGAGACCTAGAATTGGAATAAATGGGTAGAAGTTTGGGTAGTTCTGTTACTGTATGTTATTGCAATTGCTCTCTGAAGTTTTCTGTACAAGGGAGAAAAATATTACTTTTATATGTAGATGTGTAAATAATCCAAATTTGCTACAATAGACACATTGGTGGGTTTGAATCCAAAATTATCAAAAGAAGTTTAAATTAAGACTGTAGCGACTAGAAAATTTTAAGAAGAAAATTTTATTAAATAAAAATGTCTTGCTATAATCTCGCCTATTTTAATGTCTATTTTTTTTCGCGCTCATGAAAATATTTTTTTTATTTATCTTATTAGAAACCCACATCATTCTACTATTATAATAATTTCTTTTATATATATATTTATTTATTTATAAACACAATTATAACTTTTCCAAGAAACTCAAATTTTAATCTTCCTAATCCTTGCACATTTTCAACTTCAAATCCCAGCTAGCGCCAACAACTAAATTGGAGTGGAATACTAACTCAAGGTCCATAATTCACTCCAAACCATACATTTTTTTTTTCACACACAAAATTTTCAGCCAAAACTCAGTTTCATTCAAGTCAAGGTCTGTGATTTTCTCTCCCATGCCAAATTGTTTCTATTTTCTTTTAACCAATAAATAGTTACACATCAATACACAGACGTTCAATACACATATATAACAGAGATATACACACTGTCATACAATGTACCGAAGAAAACCAGTGCCCATTTTACCCAAACAGATACACGTGAGGCACCCTCCACCGCTGGCTAACCACCCTTCACCGACAGAATTACATTAAGCAGCCACCTCCATGCCCCACAGCCCCACACACCACGGCTGCCTCGCCAAGACCAAACCCCCTTTCTGCGGTCAAACACTGCCACTGTGGCCTTCTCCCTTTCGAGCCTTAGCCTATGTGACTTCCTCTCGGTTCCTTGAGCCTTGACCGAAATTTCAAACCCAAGAATTCGTCCCATGTCACCTACTCCTCAAACTCAACACTCAGTCAAACCCCAATACCAGACGAAGCCATCACTCTCACGACCCCCGCGAGCTCACTGTAAACTCATTACCCCACCCTAATCAAACGAATAGGAGAGTAGAAGCTCCTTTTCAGTTCACCCTCTTGTCGGATTTTGGCTCACTGGCATCGCATTTCTCACACACGCGCATGATTATGGCTTGTTCGAACCCTCTGCTCCTGCTTCGTTTTGGGTCTACCGAATTAGGGAGGAGATAAAAAATGAGATGTTTCATTAAATTGATTTTACACTTAGGGTCCCCAGGTTTCAGCGACTTCAAAAATAGTCCCACAATTTCCAAATTTACTTAATTAAGTTCTAAGTTTTTCAGTTTAGTTAAATTGGGTTTTCAACTTTCTGTTTCACAAATTCCCACCCTAAATTTTAGCATCTACCTTTTTCATAAAGAATTACTTCTTCAATACTAAGATAATTTATTTTCTTTTGACTAGACGAGGTATGAGGATCCATAAACCAATAAGTTTCTTTCTGCCTAGTTCAGAAAGTCTAAGGTAGTCTCATTTTTCTAAAAAACGTTATTTTCAAAATATGTGCAATATTAATTGATTTGTGCTATGAGTATGCATGAGAATATGTGATTTATGTGTTTATTATATGCATGAGGTTATTTGCTTTATACTTAAGACGAGACGAGATGAGAGAAGACTATTTATTATATGCATACATTACTTGATTACTACGCAAGCTAGTTTTTACTTGCTTTATAGCATAAGATGAGAGTCGGAAACCTGCGTTTGCTATGCGATGAAAGTCGGAAACCTGCATTTGCTATGCGATGCTTGTTTTCAAGTAAAGAATCTCTTCGAGATATTCATGTAGTTGCATATTTATATATGTATTTGTAGTATAAGTTAATTAATATGCGCCGAGACAACTGAGTACTTCTATAAAATACTCACGCAAAATTCATTGATATGTGCTATGAGTTTGCATGTGAATATGTGATTTATGTATTTATTTTAATGAGCTTATTTGCTTTATGCCTAGATGAGACGAGATGAGACTATTTGTTATATGCATGCATTACTTGATTACTACGCGCGCAAATATTTACTTGCTTTATAACATGAGACGAGAGTCAGAAACCTGCATTTAATATGCGATGCTTGTTTTCAAATAAAGAATCTCTTTGAGGTATTTATGTAGTTGTATGTTTATATATGTATTTGTGGTATAAGTTAATTAATTTGCACCGAGACTACCGAGTATTTCTATGAAATACTCACTTTTTCAAATTAAAACACTTTGCAGATTCGGAGCCAGAGGAGACGCGTTGAGCATTGATGGCACTAAGTTAAATAGAAATTGTTTTTGGAATAAATAGAAGATTATCTATTTATTCAGGAATATTTTGAATGTCTTGACATTTTTTTTCATATGATTATTATTGTTATGAAATTCATTTTTCCGTATAGTTTTATCCGCTTTTAATAGTTATTTTAAAAGAAAGGAAAGAACATATTTAACGTTCTGGGCATTTGGAATCCTGGCGTTACAGCTTGGTATCAGAGCGGGTCTATGTTTCTGTAGACTTGCAAATTTTTTCCCAAAAAAAAAAAAGAAAAAAGATTTTCATTGAAATAAAGTCAAAAATTTTTATAGGTTGCCACTACCATTGCTTCCTCTACTGACTCTTAAGGTAAAAGAAAGATTTATTGATTTGAGATAATTATTTATTTTGAAAGTATTTATGATGTTATGTCGAGTACATATTATCTATGAGACTTTATAAGACAGATATTTAAGAAAGAAGAATAGTATTCAACTTTACAAAAGAATCGAGTTTGAGCATAATTGGGCATAATATGCAATTATTTTTAAGTGAGAAAGATTGGATGATTTCAATTTCATAGTCCTCGAAATTAGCATAAATTGACAAAATAGTAATACTTAGTTGGACTTTGCATAAAAGGTACGTCTAGATATGGCACCCGTGATGAGAGGTAGGACGCAAGTGTTCAGGGCAAGGACCTATATGATCTTCCATAGGTACCTATCATATAGGTTTGAGCCTAGAGTTATTGTGTCGAAGCATATACTTGGGTATAGAATGGCACGTCATGAAGCCATTGCCATCCAGTGGGTTCAGGAAAAATAATGGAGACTCCATTGGTCTCTTGATATCGACATTTCCAAAGGACCAGTGCCCAGAGATCTCCCACCATCTTAGGGAGTTGAGAGGGCGTCATGTGGTGGATGTTGATTACTAGACCTTCTGTGACGAACTGGTGATACATGGAGAGGCACTTGTGCTGATACCCATGCCCGAATCTGGGCAGGAGGTTGAGGAAGAGGAGATGACTGCGAGTTGTCTGATGCAGATGTGTCTGATGCACAATCTAGAGTGTATGGGCCATATGAGTATACGCCCAGTCCACTGCCGGGCGGAAGCATCCCAACTTACAACCCGAGCACACCGCCAGCGAGCAATGGGAAAAATAGATGGTTGGATGAGTAGAGGGCGGGATTGATAGATGGAAACTATAGTTATGATAGCATTTATTTCAGTTCACAGTTCTATTCATTCATTTAAGACATTGTACTCTTCGTTTGAGGATATTTAGTTAGCCTCCAGGGTGAGCTAATGATAGAAATCACTTTAGACCGTCTACCAGTGGTTTGTGAATATGCTCATGTTTTCCGAAAAGATTTACCAGGTATTCCACCAGACAGGCAGGTGGAATTCGCCATAAATCTAGTACCCGGTACAGTACCAATGTCTAAAGCTCTATATTGTATGGCACCTAAAGAGTTACATGAATTGAAAGTTCAACAGGAGAAGTTATTGGAGAAGGGTTTCATCAAGATCAAGTGTGTCCCCTTGGGGAGTACCTATTCTGTTTGTTAAAAAGAAAGATGTTAGCATGAGAATGTGCATCGATTATCGGGAACTCAATAAGCTAACAATAGAGAATAAGTATCCTCTTCCCAGGATTGAAGACTTATTCGATTAGCTGAAAGGTCCAGCAGTATTCTCAAAATTTGATCTCAGATCTGGATATTGATAGGCAAAATCGCAAGTGCACGATACCGTTCCAGTAGTATAGGACTAGATGAGTCCCAAATATCAATCCCACATGGAAAGTTATCACCAACTTCACTTAAATTAATTTCACACCAATTGAACAAAGAAATTAAAAAGTTTTCAAAAGAATAATGATGTTTGTTTAAGCAAAAATTTAAACTAAATACTTTTTCTTCTCAAAAGTAAGAAGCAACTCAAATTAATGGACTATGAAATATATGAGTAAAGGCGTTGAGACTAACGAATCCACAATAAATAGGCGTTCCAATTATGCAATCCCACTCATGGCAATTCACCGTCATGTACTCACAACCAGTTTCACAAATTTAATTGAAAACCTCTCTCGATCAAATTCAAATCTACCCAACTAAGTAAACTCACTATATCTCTATGTGAATTTCAGCCTAGTTGAATGCATTAATTAAAAAGAAACCATTTTCACGATTGCACAAATCATAAAAGTATATCCCTATCTTCTATGTAATTCATGTTTTCTATTGAAGTACTAAATTGGTGACTTACCTCTCAGTCTCCTCACGAATTCATAAACACAATTATAAGTTGATCAGGCTCATAAAGGCAAATACATATCACAATAGAAAATGAGCACGCAATAACAATTAGAGTCATGAATGGAATTAACACAATCAAAACATGTCTATTGCTTCATCGATTGTCTCAACAAGGGAAATTAGTTAAACATAGTAAAGAACATCATAAAATAAGAATTCATAGGGTTTGAATACATGACCAGATTCTTGCAAAGAAAGTATGAAGAATAGTGAAGA